>JAOXJP010256557.1:0-21451 GCA_025762735.1 Platanus orientalis | reverse complement strand
GAGCTTCGTCATGTACAAACTTTCTAACTTGAGCCACAACCCAGCTGCAGACTCCTCTTCTATAACCTCTTGCACACCTCATCAGCCAGACACAACTGAATCGCACTGAGTGCCTTGAGGTTAAGTTCCTCCATTTCGTCTTCCTTCATCATCGTAAAAAGATTTTCATTTCCCATCAAAGCTTTGGTCAGTCCTTGTTGAACCAACAACACACTCATCTTCACATGCCATAGACTGTTATGCCCATCAAATTGCCATACTTCGTACCTTGCTGCCATGTCAAAACACCCCAATCACAACCTAGGGCTCTTATACCAATTGTTGTGTGGAAGCCAAGATTTGGATTATACGCAATAATAAATAGAAGAAGAAATTAATGCAAACAACATACACACACAAAGCACAAGACGATTTAACATGGTTTAGCTTAAAGCCTACGTCCACGGAAAAATACAATCAAGAGAGCTTTCACTATGTAAAACCAGAGATTACAAGAGCACCAGCTGCCTCCTCTCTCTTCTAAACCCTATTTTGTAGTTTAAAAGAGAACAACACACAAAAATACCCACTTTTACGATTATAAGAGAAGAGCCCTAATCCACTATTTGGAAACCTAGGTTCACATGGATTTTCACTTCTTAAGATAACCCATGTTTCTAAAACCGTGTAAAGCTACAACATGGTGAAGTCGTTGAATTCAACCCAACGACTCTAGAATCGTGTGAATTTATACCATTAACTCAACAATACCATTGAACTAAACCCCAATGAAAGGGTCATTACTTAAACTTTCTTACACTTACTTACATCTTAGTTCCTTTGATTACACTTTCTTTACTTCCTTACATTTTTACATATTGTATTACCCATAACCATCAGGGCCATCATCATACCATTGTTTATACCCCAATGGGAGGACCATTATATCATTGTTTTACCCTAATGACATGACCATCATTCAATTGCTTTTCCCCAATAGGAGGGTCATCACATACATCATACCATTGAATTATACCCTAATGGGAGGGCCATCATACCATTGCTTTACCCCAATGGGAGAGCCATCATACCATTGCTTTACCCCAATGGGAGGGCCATCATACTTTGCCATTAAATTATTTTCTCAATGGAAAGGTGTTCATACATTTTATTTCCTTACACATGCCATCATACTTCACCATTGACATGTATCAACAATAGGAAGGTTGTAACACTCCACAGTGTAACTAAAGGGAAAACTGTAACTTAACACATGAAGGGTAAAATTTTTATTGCACATGTTTTAGACAGACCTTAGTGTAACACCCTGTATTTCACTTAAGGGGTAAAATGATAAATTCACTCTCATAAAGGTAAAATTATCCTATCACATGTTTATACATACCTTAGAGTGATTTGTGAATTTATTGGACCAATTTAGAAGTATGGAACCCAAATTAGACCATGAACTATCTAAGTTCGAAAATTTTCCCAATTGCATAATTAGGGTAACTTCATGGGCATACTTGTACCAATATTGAGACATATCGAGTATAATCTATACATAATTGGAAATTTTATTGATTCTACTTTCCAAAGCGATAAACGGATTGCAAATTTGAATTTTTTAGCAAAAGTTATGGTCTTTTTACTCTCAGGGATTCAGGCTAGAAAACCTGTACCTAGAAGGCTAAGGGCTCGCTTGTTGAGGCGAGCACTGGCTAATGGGGGGTCGAGGGCTCGCCCCTGGAGATGAGGGCTAGCTAACCAGAGTTTAGAACCTTAATTTTCCACTTTTCTCAGGCCGGGGGCTCACTTAACCACGTGAACGCTCGCGGTTGGGTACCGTAAGGGCTCTTATGTCGAGGTGAGTGCTCAGGGTCTAGAAAACCAGAAAGGAAATAACAAAAATATCCAAAAAATAATTTTTCTAATGTGACACTTGCTCATTGGTGACCCACACATGTAAGATATTGTCTTGGACAAATTATAACCCTACTAACACTTCCATTAGGTTATTTAGCCTCATTAGAACAAAGAGGGAAAGGGTTAGAGAGGGTTGGGAGCTAAGTGTGAGAGTTCTTCCCGAATTGGATAAGTTTTACTCCCAATTTTGAAAATCTGCTAAGATACCTTATTTCTCTTATTTTATCTATTTATATTAAACCTAATCATTTTACTGAAAATAAAGAAAAAGGAAAAGAGTTATTAGAGGATTTTGGAGCTTAGACAAGGAAGGAGACTAAGTTTTGGTGAGTTTTCATACATGATGTGCTACTCATTTGGTTTCTTATTCTCTTATTCATTGGTATTTTTTATTTTGGGTGAAATTTCAGTTCCTGTCACTTTATTTATTTTATCTATGAAGTTGGCAAGTTTTCATCACTTAATTCATAGATTTATGAGATTTTTGAGTGAGTGTTCATATATGGTGTGCTACCCCTTTGTTCCCCTGTTGTTCCTTTTTTTAATCTTTAATTAATTTGGGTTGTATTTTGATTTCCCTACCACTTGTTTGTTTTGTCTTTGAAGTTTGAAAAGTTTTCTTCATCCAAACACTAAATCCATTGAGAATTAGTGAGTTCTCATGTTGTTTTCTCTACTCCCTTGATTTTTCTAGACTTTTCTTCATCTTTGGTTACCATTTTGGCTGAGATTATAGTTTTTCATTGTTTCTTGTTAGAGTTTTTTGTGAGTTTGGTGATTCTACACATTCCTTAGAGTGATCTCTTCCAGAAGGATTTGGTAGAACCCTTTATTACATGAATTTTGGATTCTATATGTGTATTGCTAGATTTATTCCATTTGAGATGTGTTAACTAAGATTTATTCATTCTCTTTATTTTCCATCATGAATTCATTGAAATCTTAAGTTTCTCTCTATGATTAAATATGAAAATGCTAGGTTCTTATGAAATTGAAAAAGGAGAAATGATTTTTATTCTATATACTTGAGATTGCTTTGATTTCCCCCATACTTGAGATTTCTATTCACATCATTATTGCTAATAGGTAGCCTCTTCCCAATTTATTATTCCCAAGCTTTGTTTTTTGTATTATAATAAATGTCATGTGGTCATTGATGTTATTATTATGTGTTTCACTAGATTTTATCCACTTAAACTTAATTCGATGAGCTCCATACTAGCATTATTAGTTTTGAAAATGTAGAAAAGGGATTTATGAGTATTTGATTTTGGCGTGAGTATGAGTTATTACTCTTTGTTTTTTTTTTCTATACAAGATTTATATGGTCTCACATATCAGTTTTTATTACATGGACATCTTTCATTGTTATTCCTATGCAATCACATACTACTCTATATATGCATGGATTTTAAAATATTATTTTGTATCTGAAGTATTGATTTGGACCCAATCGCTGGGTAAGATTAATAGGTGAATACGGTCGTATGACCCATTTCAAGTACCTAATCACTGGGTCACATAAATAGGTGAAGGTCTAATGACCCATTTTAGGTCCCAATCACGAGGTCACGTTAATAGGTGAAGGTCTTATGACCCATTTCAGGTACCTAATTACTGGATCACATTAATTAGTGAAGAATGTTTTATGATCCATTTCAAGTACCCAACCACCAGGTCACTCAATAGGTAATGACGATTTTATGACACATTTCAAGTACCCAATCACCAGGTCACATCAATGGGTGAAGACGACACTAGATGCCCATTAGTTTTATATAAGCTTTTAGTTTTGTTAGAGATCCTACATGGGTTATATAATATTTTGGTTTTGTCAGAGACCCTATATGGGTTATATGGTTTCAATTTGTTAGAGTCCTAATGTGGAGTACTCCTTTAGATTTGTTACAAGTGTTTTGATGAGGTTTAATTTTAGAGACCCAACATGGGTTGGTTTGGTTTTGATCTAAGGTGTGTTTTGTTAGAGATCTTTCTTGCGTTATGTTGGTTTTAGAGCTACATTGTACTTCCATGACCATGCATCTGATTTTGGTATCTATTAGCTAAGACAGCTTATTTGAGAGGTGTTACGGCCTATCTATGTATGAGAATCTTGTAGAAAGCATTTGCATTGCACGCTGCACTTTTCTTATGAGCTACACCTTACAAGTATCAATTATAGACTTATGTTGATTTGGTTTTATTACTTTTATCACCTTTACTAGAATTTGATCATTATTGTAGCTAGATCGATTCTTATCTGTCATGCATGTTCTGATTTGGTATTGAGTCACACTCATGCAAATATGATTTATTATGTGGGACATTATGTATGCTCTTTCACGGGCTTTATAGCTTACCCATGTTTTTAACCCCATTTTAGATGGTGACCCGTAGTTCATGCTCTTACAGGTCTGATTCCAATGTTGTCTCTTTGGGGGCGAGAGGGCCATTTATGTTCTTTTATTTATGTTTAGTTCTACTTCTAACACATTATATATGAGACATGATTGATTTTGTTATTCAATAGTTTCGATGGTGATGATGATGGATGTTATGTGGCCAGTTGGTTGGCCCTTTTTATTACATGGTTTAGATACATATGGTTATGTTTAGTGGGATGGTTTAGAATTAGTAGTTTAACTGATATAGATGTTTGGAGTTTATTATTTACTTTCCACTGCGTAGTTCAGAATATGTGATGATATATATTCCTCTGCACTTGTTGATGATGGTTTATTTTATGGTTATGTTTCCGCTACGATGTTTTGATAATTAAAGTTAAGCAATTGGGATAAAAGAATGAAAAAAATATATATAAGTTGCAATTTATAAGGTAAGTTAAGTAAGGATTCCTTCCGCAAGGAAATGGTCAAAATGTCACACTCCAAGATTCGCGACACCATGCATGTATTCATTTCGTATATTTATACCGCAATTTCTACGTGCGGGTTTCAAAGCATGACACTTGGAGTGGTTTAAGGACCATTTAGACTAATTTAGAAGTGTATAACCCAAGTTGGACCATGAACTTGTCAAGTTGTAAAGTTTTTCAAGCGTGTAATTGGGATAACTTCATAGATAAACATGTACCAATACTAAGATAATTTGAGTAAGAATCATACATCATTGAAAAGGTCTTCAAGTATACTTTCCAACTCCTCAAATGGTACATAATTTAGAATTTTCTACATAAAGTAATGCACATTTTTCTGTGGAGAGTCAATGTTGAAAGAAGCATGATTCATCTCATGATTCACGAAGAATCACGCGAAAGTTCACAACTGTGATCGATCACAGATCTCATGATTAATTATGAAAATAAGATTTCAGCATAATTGGTCACAAAATAAGGATCCAAGCTCTCGGGTGTTTTCTGGAAGGCTCGTGATCAATCACGTTTGGAAATGATGAATTTTTCAAAAAATACATTTTATGTTATTTTTAACGTGGATATCATTTATTGGACCCCCACACATGTGGGATCTCATCTTGGACGTGTTATAACACCTCTAAACCCTCATTTAGGTCATTTAGAAGAAAAAAGAAAAAGTAAAGGTTTGGGGATTAGAGAAGCTTGGGAGAGGAAGGGGGAGTTCTTCCCTAATTTGGTAAGTTTCACTCCCAACTTTGAGAATCTTCCTAGGATAACTCATTTTTTTCTAGATCTTCTAGTTTACCCTAATTTATACATAATTTACATCATTTTATAGATAATAGAAGCAAAGGGAATGAAGTTTTGAAAAGTTTTGAGGCTTGAACAAGGAAATAGGCTAGAACAATGAGTGTTCTTACGTGAGGTGCTACTCATTTGTTCTCTTACTATTTTCTTCATGGTTATTCTCTAATTTGAGTGGTATTTTAGTTTCTTCATCACTTAATTGTTTTTTTTTGATAAATACGCACTATAATATAAATTAAGGAAAAGAGGGTTGGTCAAGGGCAACAATATCACAATACAAGTCGTTTCCTTGCTAAGACGAGGGGGGGAAGTAGACCAAGACTCCAAGGAAATGGATCTGACACCATACCTAGCTAAACGGTCAGCAACTAAATTAGCATAGCGCTTTACATGAGAAGCACTAAAGCTAGTAAAAGAATGGATGAAATAAAAACAGTCGTGGATGAGATTAATGACATGCCAGGGAATCTCACCATCGGGGTCCTAGAGGAGGGTAATGACTTCAAGAGAGTCACCTTCCAAGACGACACATCTAAAACCCAAATCATGGGCAATAGAAAGAGCCAAACAAGCATCCCAACAATCTACTAAAAATATAGAGTTAGTAGAGCACTTATCCAAAGTAGCATACAAAAAAGATCTCCTTCAATCCCTGATAACGGCACCAACTCCACTAGAGAGAGAGGTCGAACAGAAAGAATCGTCAAAATTGATCTTCATGTACTCCATCATCGGGGGCACCCAAGCAAGGCTAGCAGTCCGTACATCTGATCGAAAAAAGAAGTTAGGAGTAGCATGTGCTTCACATAGCATCCTGAAAGCAATAAGAGAAGAGTTAAACATATTGAAAAGGTAATTTATCAAAAATCGCTTTATTACGGGATTTCTATATGTTCCAAGCAAAAATAACAATAGTACTGAGACTAATATCATGATCAAATTTTGAAGGACTTTTCATATTTTACCAATACTTAATCCAATCAGAGAAGACATCAATATCTTCCAATGAGGTTCTTAAAGATAGGGGGGAGGTAAACCATACTAGAGCTACACATATACACTTAACCAAGCACTGCATGTTAGTCTCTTTTGCCTCTTTTCATAAAGGGCAGAGATCTAAGAAAGAGATATTCC
The DNA here is from genome assembly GCA_025762735.1 of Platanus orientalis. Classification (NCBI taxonomy): domain Eukaryota; kingdom Viridiplantae; phylum Streptophyta; class Magnoliopsida; order Proteales; family Platanaceae; genus Platanus; species Platanus orientalis. The sequence continues at coordinate 14,730 of JAOXJP010256557.1, read as the reverse complement.
TGATCGTTAAGTTAGCCTTAATAGGGATAGCTTTTTTACAAATACAAACACACTAGAGGAAGTGTTTAACTTTTGGGGGAGCTTTAAGGGACCAGATGGAAATCCATGGGAAGGATGAGGGGGAGGTTAGGGGGAGACGGGGGAAGATTGAGAATTCATATTTGACAAGAGGAAGTAGGCATATTTAACTGAGAAGACACCTTTTTTCATCCGATTTCCATATTAATTCATCGCATAAGTTAAATAAAGGAAGGGGGATTCCAAGGATACTTTCCGCATGATCTGTGGAAATCAGGTGATTAATGCCCTCCAACTTCCACACTCTTGAAACAGGATCAATAAGTTGGGAAACTTTGTGAAGTTGAGGGGGGGGTCTTGAGAACTAGAGAGGATTTTAAAGCCCTCAACGTTAGGAACCCAGGGATCTTTCCATATATCAATATCCAGCCCATTACCTACTCTCCAATAGAGACCTTTAGCCATAAGATCTCTACCTTTCATAATACTCTTCCACTCCCAAGAGGAATTAGATTTGCATTTAGTTGAGAGAAAAGAGTCCCTAGGGAAATAAAGAGATTTCATGAGAGAAACCCATAGGCTATTTGGATTTTGAAGAATCCTCCATGCTTGTTTAGCAAGAAGGGAGAGATTAAAAGTATGTAGATCGCAAAAGCCCATACCTCCATCCCTTTTTCTTTTCTGCATAGTATCATAATCCACCCAGTTGATTTTTTTTTTCATTTTCCCCATTACCCCACCAAAATCTACATTGATTGGATTTAATAGCCTTACAAGTGGTCTGAAGAATAAGGAAGCAGGACATGGCATAAGAAGGGATGGCTGCCACCATAGATTTTATGAGGATTTCCTTTCCAGCTGGAGATAGGAACTTCCCTTTCCATCCTTAGATTCTTTGTCCAGCTCTTTCTTCAATGTAAAAGAAAAGAGCTATCTTGTCTCTGCTAATAGACGAAGGAAGCCCCAAATAAGACCCAAGAGAACTAGATTGCTTAATTTTAAGGATACCCAAGATGATCCTCTTGAATTGTCTGGGGGTGTTTCAACTAAAGATAATCTTGGATTTCTCTTGGTTAATGGTTTGATCCTAGGCCGCACTAAACTTGATGAGACAATCTCGAATCTCCTCAACCTCCTTAGGATAAACTTTTGAGAAGATGTAAAAATCATCTGCAAAGAGAAGGTGAGAGATAGATGGCCTAAATCTATTTATCTTAATCCCTGAGCTCTTATGGGAATTCTCAGGGTCTAAAAAAGCCGCAGATAGGCCCTTAACACAGAGGAGGAAAAGGAAGGGAGAAAGAGGGTCACCTTGTCTCAGCCCTCTAGAGGGCACAATTTTGTTACCCGAAGACCCGTTAATCAAGACTCTGTACGAAACTAAGGAAATGCATGCTTTGATCCAATTTCTCCACTTTTGATTAAAACCTACTTTTTCCATCATGGAGATGATCATATCCCACTCAACCCGATCATAGGCCTAGCTCATATCAATCTTGATTGTCATATGATGATTATTAGACTTATCAATTTTAAGGAAATGAAGGATTTCATGGGCAATAATGATGTTGTCTAAAATCTGACTCCCCTTAACGAAAGCACTTTGGTGGGGGGATATAATATCAAGGAAGACCTCCTTCATTCTATTAGCCATAGTTTTAGAAATGATTTTATAAAATACGTTGCATAGGCTAATAGGTCTAAAGTTAGCATAGATTCAGGGCTTTTGACCTTTGGAATTAGCGCGACAAAAGTATAGTTAATAGAAGAAATAGAGGAGTTATGATTAAAAAAGTTCATGACCGCTTTAACAGCATCATCCCCTACAATCTCCCAATATTCCTGAAAGAACCTTACCTGAAAACCATCAGGGCTAGGGGCTTTGAATTTCCCCATTTGGAACACTGTCTTTTTAATTTCCTCATAGCTAAAATCTCTGTCCAGCAAGGATTTAGCCTCATATGAAATAAGAGATCAGATTTATCAGTAATCTCCTTGATTTGGGAATTATGGGGATCATTAGACTTAACCAGGGTGGAAAAGTAGTCCCTGGCCGTATTTTGGAGATTGATGTGGCCCTTTAACCCAAACCCCATCAGATCTTTTGATGGTCACAATTTTATTTCTATCCCTCCTAATAATGGTAGATAGGTAGAAGAATTTGGAATTTCTATCACCCCATTTTAACCAATTGACTATAGATTTTTGGACCCACATGATCTCATTCTTGTTAAGCTAATCATCCAAATTCGTCTCTTCCTTCTTGATAGCTTTAAAATTGTCCTCATTAGGAGAGAGAGTGTGGAGTTGCTCTAATTCCCTTTTAGCCTAAAATGTTTTTGTCTCAATATTCCTAAAGACCATTTTGTTCCAGACTTTTAAGGAGGGAGGGAGAGCGTCTAGCCTACATTTAAATTTAGTAAAGGAATTTGGATTATCTTTACTAAGCCAAACCGACTGAATGTGCTCCTTACACTTAGGATGACTACTCCAAGCTCATTCAAATCTAAAAGGTCTAGGAATAAAGTGATCAAGGGGCAAGGTATCCAAAATGAGACAACAGTGATCAGACCCCTGGATGATCGAATTTTCCATATTGACCTTTGGATAAAGGGCCTTCTAGCCATCATTCACAATATCCCGATTAAGTCTTTCTTTTATATGTCAGACACCACTCTGTTTGTTAATCCAGGTAAAATGGGGCCCATAGTGGCCCAGATCCAGGAGATTTTCCTCATTAAGGATTCTGTGGACGTTCTTAACGCAACTATTATGGATATGGACACCCCCTAATTTATCATCCTTATCCCAAAGACAATTCCAATTACCAATACAATGTACGAGGCCAACCGTATTAGTAATCTTATTGATAATAAGATCATAGAAACCAGGACGAAGATCTCTAGCAGACTCAACATAAACAAAAATGGCTCTCCAAAAGTGACTTGAAACATTATCATAAATTCTGGCAACTATAAATCTGGGTTTAACTTTAAAACTCTCATATCAGTATCTTTTCTCCATAAAAGTACTAAACCCCCTAAGAGGCCTACTGAATCAACCGCCTTAATATTCCACCCATTCTTCAGACTGGATTTACTTAAAAAAGAATCAGCACAACACTTAGTCTTAGATACAAAAAACAATATGCTGGTTTCTGGACTTTATCATAGCCCTTAGTGCTCTAGCTATCAGAGATTTCTTGATTTCCTAGCAGTTCCAAGTGGAGATCTTTATAGACAACCGAGGTGCTGATCTAGGACAGACACTGGAACCCTTTCAGAAGATTTGGATACTTTGGGTGGGGGGGAATTAAGAAAGGGACATTGGAGATGTATCTTTTACCTGAACTATTTCAAGGCTAGAACAAGGAGAAACTAGCATAGCTGAATTCACATGGGCTTCTTTCATAGAAGACATCCCAACCCGATAGTAGGAAATCACTCCAAAGTTGTTATTTTTTAGACTTTTCCGAAGGCATTCAAGGAAGAGGAAAATTGGGCTTAGGGAATTGGAAGTGGAAACTTGAAACCTTCTTAAAAACCCTAAGGACCTAAGGATCATGATATAGAGATAAACAGCTCTACGAATTTGATTATCATGAAAGTAAAACAAAGTATAGGGAACATATTTGAGAATTTTTCCAACTTCTTTTTCCCATATGCATGATGAAGCATAAACAACAAAATATAGAATTATCCAAAGCCTTTTTTTTAAACCCTTTTATAGGTAATCTACATGCATTCATGAGAGATATGGCATACTAAATCAACATACATGCATTCAAGAGACAAGCTAACATGAGCCAATTATACACAGGACAAACCATATAGACCAGAAAATTACATTTCTCGGGATGATTTTTGCAAAGATTTTCCCACAGATAACATGCCAAATTATCTATAAAAAATAATGCCCAAAGAAATCAAAACTAGGGCTAATCCATTTTTCAAAAAAGAGACAAGAGAACCATAACTTATAAAGGATTGAAGTAGAAAAATGAAAACGAGTTTCAGAAGTACCTCAACCCCCTTAGCCAGATATGGAGTAGTGAGTCTTTTCTTCAGTTCATATAAAAAAAGTGATACCTCTAATGGTCAAAAATATTTTCAACTCAGAAAGCCTCACATTATGTAAGCAATACATAGATATCCACATTTCTTTCTGTTTACTCTTAGAATGCTTTGAGAAAAGATTCAAAAAAAGATTTAAGAATTAGAACCATACCTGATGTTATGGACGTAGAAACATAAGATTATAGGGCATATGGATTATCTCATGCACTGAGAACAAAGGGTCCTTGAACAAAGGCACCTTTCCATGACTCTTTTTCACCTGATGAGACTTATCATCCTTTGACTCATGTATTCTATTCTTCTCAACTCCATTCAGAAAGCTTTCATGATGCTTTGTTGCGCTATTAGGCTCTGCCATGTTCACCTCTCTTTCAGATTTCACAGTCTGCCGCTTGACGCTAGCTCCAAGATTAGTCTTCTTCTCCGATTGCTCCACCAATAGAGCCTCAATAAATCCTTCCAGTATGTATATCAATGTAATGAGATTAGGGAAAGAGAACTTCTTTGAATTCCCATTTGGGATCAGCTCCATCGGACAAACCCCTTCCTTGGATTCCTCCTGGAACACCTTCTTTTGGACTTCTCTTCCTACCAAGTAGAAAATAACATTTCTTGTCCATTCAAGATGGTTTACAAAACCTAATTTGAGCTCCGACCAACCCATTTTTTTGAGTTGGCTTGGGTAGGCCCGGTAGGAGGGAATTGTTATAATTCCCAATTTCTGGTCCAATAGGTGTATATGTGTCACTCCAATTCCCTCATGATCACGGGGTAACGTGGAAACATGCTCAATACGCCACCCTTTTCTTCGAGCAAAACATAACATGACACACGTCCCCACCCATTTCAGCTCACCCACCAGGCAATCCTCTTCTTTATCATGGATCCTCGAAACAAGCATGGGATTTTGATTTGGTTTATCCACTCTACCGCCATTGATAGAGTTGGGCCCCACTAAACTTCTACCATTTGAAGTCTTCCAGCTTAAAACCGTTGGGATGGGACAAAACTCCTCCCTTCCAACTGCCATCCCTACAAACACTTGACTGCTCTGACTCAAGTTTACAGCATCTAAGCATTGCAAGAGCAATTTAGCAATGACCGACTCAGTCGCCAAGCCTTAGTCAACTTTAACTCAGTCATCTGCTTCCCATCTCCCACCCTGTATAGAAAGCTATAGTCCCTTGTGTAGAACGACAAAGGGTTCTAGGTGGACCTCGAGATGCATACGAATGGTACTAAGGGATATGCCTCCATGCCACCTTCCCCTCATTCCTTGTACTAATTTTGCACCCTAACCCCACTAGCTCCAAGCACCACCACTTAAGACATACTCAGTATTCTTTTTTCCTGAGTTACCATTTCTTCCTCCTTAACCTCAACCACCACTATATCCTAAATAGGTCACGACACCATTAGAGAAAACTTCAAACAGCCAAGAAAACAAAGACTACACCCCCTGTAGATAAGCACCCACACCACTACCACCGAAAAACCGACAAAAGACTGAAGCAATCTAACTTTATAAACAATCCAAGCACCTCAACAAGGAGAGCTCACAGAAACCCATATTTCAGGGAGATAACGAGCATCACTGGAAGCTAATGAGCTACGCCAGGAGCTAATAGAGCATCACCGAGAGCTAAAGAGCATCACCGGGAGCTAGAGGTGGGAACAAACCTTAGCCGTAGGCTTTTGATGATCACAGTGAATAGAGGTCTTGAGATCAATTTTCAACAGTCAAAATCACACCGTCATGTCATCTATTTAAATGAAATAAGCCTTCTTCCAGTAAAATTATTCTCTCTTAGTCTCTTCTTCTCTTTTCCTCTATTATCATATTTTTTTTCTTATCTTCTTCTTCTTCTGCAAAGCTTTCCTGTTGATTTTCATTTAAACTTACATTAAAAAACCTTTCGTTTTCTAAAATTTCATGATTTAGCTAATCAAAACTTGTCCAAATTTCAAGAAATTTTAACTGTACATCATTTGAACTATACATTATTGATCCAAAAAGTTTAAGAATTTTTTGACGCATTAGATGAACATTTTGATAATTTTTGTATTTTTATTCAAAATTACATAAATACCTTTTAGATTCCTTTGCTCTAATTTCTTCTTTTATATTCTAACTTCTCCAAAGTTCTTTTCTAACATTATATTCTATGTTTTCCTAAATTGTGTGGCTACTTGTGTTCTAAACTTTGATTTCTTTGCTTCTACACATACACTAATAATTATTTGAGCCTCATTGAGATATCCTACATCAAATTTTGGCAACTTATCAATTGTATTGCATCAATTTTGGTATTAGAGCTTTGTGCTACATCAATATATATACTTGTATTCATTTATTTAATATAATATTAGATTAAATTTTACAGATATTTAAAATTAGGAACTGTATACGTGTGTGTGTGTATATATATATTCATTTAGTGAACTGAATATTTGATAAGAATCTGGATATACAAGATGGGAATAGGAGATGAGAAATGGATTAGGGTTAGGTTCAAGGTATTCATATATTGTATTCTATGTAATATGGCATACAATATTTTTTACCAAAAAAAAAAAGAAATATTATAATATAAATATTAGTTATAGTGGACTAATTGAACTCAATTGCTAATTGGGATAATCTATCCCTATTAAAAATTAAGCTTTTCAAACCCTTTTTATTTCAAGAAACACCTTCATTAGACATAGATATTTATTTAAATGGATCCGGATTTGTAGCTGGATAAACCATTCAGATATAGATAGATTCACATCCACTTTAAGCAAATCAAATGTGGACCAGATACGGATATATAACCAAATAATTTACAGCCCTAAATTCAGACACGTTTTATTACAGTTCAATCAGACAAGTGTCGACACACTAGAGATGTTGGAGTATCCATCAGATGTCGGAGAAAACACTTCAGCATCTCTACATTGTTTGAAACCAATTGGCAAAAAAGTAGTGTTTGCTAGTCTGTTACCAATCAATGGGACCAGTGGCAACATGCTAATGTAGAAAAAAATAGCATTTCTGTGTTTTCACAATTTTATAGAATAGCCTTACTGTGCCGTCAAGAGGAATATATAATGACCTTGTGTATCTTGTTTGACACTGGGAAAAATTTTCTATTTTTAATTTATTAGTTATAAAACAAGTAGGCTTTCTTGGCTGTTAATACATGGATTTTCAGCCACAAAACAACTTATGTGACCAAGACTAGCCATGCTGACATGCATGTCAGCCCGACCTTTCATGTATTTAGCGCTAGCGGTAGAAGCTAACCGCCAGAAGCGAACTTCTGGGCTGAAGCAGTTGTTATCCCCGGATAACCGGAAATATGGTCTGAAGAATCTCGACAGTAGTTCCATGAACAATCCTTTGATGCATCCTTCTCCAGGACTTCCTTGAAGGATGGATTGTAGCTATATAATTTATAGTTTTTTTAATTTTAAAAGAAAAAAAAGAAGAAGATGTCCCATGGTGTGTGCTATTTACTGATCATAGAGTTTTGATTAACAAGGTAAGAGCGGAGGTACATGTTAGAAGTAAACTATAGAATTTTATTTTAAAATCAGAAGCTTCTAAAGGGAAATTATGGTAAAAACATTAATAGAAATAGGAAGCAAATGCTCTACTCCCAAATGTGTACCCCTCCATGTTCCCATACAAAGGCCAGCATGTGATTCAATTTTTGAGAATGGCTTTTAATGTTTGGTTACACCCCAGCTTGTGTCTGGAACATGGGAGATAGACAATTTGGGAATAAAACATTTGCTCCACAGAAATGAAATATCAGTTATGATTGATGAGCAAGAGATATCGAAGAGCAACCATTTTTATTATCTTGAGTTGATCATTCATAAATAAGAAGAGATTGCCCCAAATGAAGCCACATATATATATATATATAATCAAGAAACAGAAGATGCATAGAATGAAGATAGATAAGGATCCTCGGATGGTGAGTGCCAAGATTAAAAGAAGATAGGACAAAAAGTGATTGTATGCGAGGATGCGGGACCTTAGGATTACTATCAATAGATGACAAGCTAAGGGAAAATTAACCAAAAGATCTAGTCAACAAGGTGCAATGAAATCCAAAAACTGCATTGATGAGAAGTGATGATATTTTGTCAGTTAAGGGCATCGAATGGACTGGAAAGTTGAAAACATCTTTAGTTGAAATAGCGGATTAAAAAAAGGTTATAATGATCTGACGAAAGATATAATCCTAAATTGAGTGGAATACTAGAACAAAATTTGTATAACCAATCCCAAATAATTGAAATAAGACTTTTTGAGTTGACTTGAATCTTTTTTTTTTTTTTCTTCTGTTTTTTTAATCTTGGTATGGCCACATGGCCTATATCATGACAGGCTGATATCCTCTACGCCACCCCCCTTGTGAGCCACTCAATGGCCAGACAAGGAGGGGAATTAATTCACTTTTTGGAGGTGATGTGACATCTCAAAAACTGAGTTGATCCCCCTCCTCTTGTGTGGCCACTGAGTGACTTACAAGGGGGGTGGTGTAGAGGATTTCAGGCCACATCATGATAACCACATGAACAGGACTAGCCTGAGCCAATGAAAAACCCAAGCAGGTGACACCACTTTGTAATGCCGCTCCAGATTTTGTAAGATAATTTAGAGAGTGCCTAAAGTAAGAATGACATCAGAGCTGACACATCAGTGCCAAAAAGTGAAAAACATCCCACAAAGTGTATAGCACTTTTTTGGCACTGATGTGTCAACCCTAATGTCATTCTTACTTAGGCACTCTCTAAGTTGTCCAACCAAATCCCACTCTTTACAATGCTCACCCAAAATTGCTCAAGATTTGGTAGCACAACTTGCAGAGTGTTTAAAGTAAGAATGACATAAGGGTTGACAACTTGCACTGGTTGTAAGCTTACGTTGAGATTTTTAGGAACGGAAGGGATGTTCTATTCAGGATTTTCTGTTCTCCCCCTCACAGGGGATGTGGCCCCACACAAAAAGTGCATGGGCCACACCTCCGTGAAGATTATGAATCATCTTCCGTCTGAATGGACAAGTACCATTTCATTACCAATCAATGCATGACATGTGGCATAACAAAACATGTTTGAGTCAACACACATGGATAAAAAAGAGTATTACAATAAATGCTAATAAATAAGTACATGTGTATTTACTAAAGCATCTTTTGTCAGACATCATGTCACATCGTGACTAGAGACTGGAGTGGTATCTATCTTATGGAGATGATGTAAACTCCCATGCAAGGGGGCAAAGGTACATCTTGGAACGAAATCCTTAAAACCCAATTCTTTGATAGCACTAAAGAAAAAAGATCTTAAACCTAATTTGTCTGTTCTTTCCATGTCTCCACACATAAAGGGTGGGATGCATAAGGCTAAAACTGTAAAAACAGTTTTCAATGAAAAATAGCTATCCATAATAATGCACTAAGGATTTGGTGAGACCACCTAAGGTCAGCCTAAGGTGAGACTAACAATAAGGGCCAACACATCAGCACCAAAAAGTGAAAAGTATCCCCCAAATAGTGTAAATCAGTTTTTTGGCACTGATGTATTGGCCCCTAATTTCATTCTTACATTAATCTAACTTTAGGACTTTCACCAAATCCCGCCTCATAAAAATGGGGTGTATAGGATTAAAATGGTAAAAAAAAATTGTTCAAATGAACATTTGCTCCCTAATTAAAAGATACGTCAAATTCAAAAGAATCATTATATGCGAGTCTGTGTCATGAACCTGATTTTTTTCTTAACTCTTGAGACTGTGCAGCACTTGTGTTACGCTTGTTTATAGACAAGTTAGCTTAGCCCACACCCACATTTAGTCACTATATTAGAAAAGAGTACAATTGTACAAATAATATTATTTTACTATTATTCAAAAGAATACAAGAGTTATAATTCTACTTAGTTGTTTTTCAAATGAGGAGTCATCTTTCTTTTATAGTCCCCATGATTCTCCCTTAATGCATAAGATCTTTATAAGAGACAACCATCTAAGGGCTAAAAACCTTTGACACTCTCTTTAGAATTCTCTTACACCTTTTTTCAGTGGAGTTCTTTAGAACCCCAAATATTTCATTTAGTTTTTAAGGCCTTTCCTAAAATCTTCTAAATACTATTAGAATTTTCTTGTGTTTTCTAAAATCTTCTAAAGACATCTAAATCCCTTCAGAATATACTGGAATGCTTTAGAAGCATTTATATTGTTCTAGAATATTCTAGAAACTTCTAAAATCTTCTAAATTTCTCTAGAACTCTCTAAAATCTTACGGATCCTTTTAGATTATTCTAGATTGTTCTCCGTACACTTTCCCAAACTATTATACAAAATGCTCTAAAATATTGGTCAAGGTCTTTGAAACCTCTAATTGTCATGTGGGACATGACACTGTATTATGGGGACAAGAGGGGACAAACAAATTTGGGTGTGGAAGATCCTTCCCAAAACATATTGATCGCTTTGGTTATTTTGAACTGCACAGCTAGGCATCATTTCGTATTATCAGCTCTTTTTTGTTAAAATTCCAAATCTTGGTGAAAAGACTGATAGCCAGCTAGCATGTCTCCCCAATTCAGTTAGGTGTCTCGTGACCCAAAACAGATGATCTAAGGGTGGAAATGGGCCAGCCTACCAAGGGTCTCAGGCAGATTTTAGTATTGTGATAGGGTAGGGTAGGGTAGGGCTTGGACCTTATCAAATTTTAACAAAATTAGCTGACGCAAGGTTTTGTCTATTGTTGCATATCTCTTACTTCCATGTATAAAAATGGAATATCCAAGTGAAGCCCATTCATTGATGAGTAAGAGCACTGGTTCTGATTCAATGGGGTTCCTCCGTTTACCACTCCTTTATTCTGGATAAGTGGTAGGCAAATCACCAATCTAACTCATTTTAGATTCTTTTTAGCCAGCTCTTATACCCTTTTTCTCTTCGAGGGAAATATCGAAGCAGCAAGTGGTTTACACCCTCGAGATAATCAATCTTCATTTAGATCCAACCTCTATAATATCTACCCCTTGGATGGCAAACAATTATTGTATGTTTGTCATATATTCCTAACATTATTGTATTAGTAGAAAAGAAATTATGTGCAATTTTGGAACAAGAGAAAGGCTAAAAAAATGAATCAAGAATGTGAAAAATGATCCGACGACTTGTGATTTAACAAAAAAATTACTTCAAATCAAGTGGAAAAGCTGGATGGTAATAAAACCCAAGTTTTTGGGATCAGTCTTTATTCTGTTGAATTGTTTTCTTATCATTTGATTATTTGAACCAGGGTAGTACTATTTATGTACATAGTAACCTTGTTGACTTATTATTTTGTCCATATTTCTACGGTGATCTACATGAGCCTCTCTCTCTCTCTCTCTCTCTCTCTCTCTCTCTCTCTCTCCAAATTTCGGCTCTCTTTTTCACAATAATCTTATAAATTGCAAAAGAAATCAAGGGCAAATGTGACCAAAAAACTTGAAGGGTGGGATGTTTCACCACTGCGAACAGCTTAAAAAGAACATGGCAAGTAGTTGATATCTTAGGAATAGTGTGGAAGGAGGGAGAGATAAGAGAAATTTGGCAAATGATCAGAGTTCTATCATTCTTATCTTAAATAGTCACCAACAATAATAAGGTTTCATGATTGCGAGCTATGCCTACTAGAATGCCAACAAACCTTAAAGCCTGAATGGTTCAGCCAGAGTAACGATGAGAGAGAGCATTAAAAGGGCGGGGATGGTTGGTTGGACAAAAGTATCTCATTATCATGGGATGTGGGCTCTTAGAGACCTAACATCATACACACGATTCGAATCATGAGCATAAAATGCCTGGAAAAGAATATTTGTGCAATTATAGATGTACTTCCCTACTCTGTATTTTTCTTTAACCCTAGTGTATTTACCAAGACACCTTGTTAGGCAACTTGTTGGTACTTGATATTTCTCTAGATGATTGAATCCCCACACACACATTGTTCCTTCTGAGCTTATACCGTACCAAGATCCTATCCATATTTTATGTTCTACTCTCGACCCATAATAAAAGTGTAAGAAAGATATCCCATTATTAAATGACTTAAGTAACCGATTTGGATCGTGGAAATGAAAGCAAAACAATAATAATTAAACAGAAACACAGGACACTCACGAAAATGGCAAACTGATAGCTCTCGTGGCTTCTGCTCTGCTGGTTTCATGGTTTGAGCTCATAGAATCCATTTCCCCTTAAAGCATCATCAAACCCTAATAGAATCATAAGATTCATAACCCACCAATCTGTAGTTGTGAACCAGTCATTTCACAAAAACGATATGGCTTCAACTGTGTTACAAATATATTTTGTGATTAATGGGTCCCGGCCCATAGTAAATACCATTCTTATCAATCCAACCCAGTTTAGTGGAGAGTGACTCCATTAGTAACTTACTACCTTCTCGTGGTGGGCACATTCCAGCTTACATCATATAAAGTGAGAGTAATCGGTAATGGGTTATCTAACTAGGGGGAGAAATGAGAGATAGAGACAGACGATGGGCCATATGACATATATATCAGCGGATAAGCGCAGACTGTTCAACCCTAGCAATAATATGAAGTCACTTCCGAGTTCCAAGATTGGTCGAATGTGATCCTCCTCAGATTCTCAATACATGCACACGCCATTAAGGCCATTAAGGCTTGAGGGCAATCTCAATGGAGAACAGTCACCCATTCAGTATTTGAAGGTGAAACCTACATCCCAACTGCACTCTGGTGGGGATTCGAAGAAAAAAAATCAATGGAATCTGAAAACCACCGACACATCAGGAGAGAGGAGAGATTCAGTCCTCTGTTAATGGTGAGAAACAAGATGGATCTGTAATGGGGCCGATTTAGTCCTGAAAGACCAACCTACCAAGCCTAAAATATGAACCCATCCACCACACCTTTTAACAGGGTTTCAGCAAGACTCTTGAAGATAATCAGGTTGAGAGCAACTCGTTTTGAATGGAAAATGTCCCACTTTCAGTCACCAGCTATAGCCGCCCCAATTGGTGGGGTGGGATCCCTTTATTCCTCCATAAATCGAAGATTTTCTTAGTCAACTTGCACCAAGACATTTCGATATGCCAATTATTACTGAAAGGATATCGATTTAGTGAGGATGCCCACACATATTGCCGCTTTTGATGTAGGGAACATTGCGTTCTTATCTATATCTTTTAAGGCCATTACCACACACACACACACAAAAATCTCTCTTTCAAGGCTAGTACCGGAGTTTTTTTTCAGTGAAAGAAAAAGGTTATTAGGTAGCAAAGCAATCGATCTAACGCCTACCCACCGAATTAAAGAGCAATAAATAACCGTCCAAATAAAAGGCAATGCAGAATAAAATGGAGAGAAAGAGCAAGGAAGAAAAAGTCAGAGATAGTGAAAGAGACAAGCAACCAATGACAAAACGTCACACACAAAAAAGGAGAAAGAAAATAAAAACGTTAAGTCCTTGACTTTCAACAATATCCCAGATCTCAAAGCGGATTTCCTACAGCACCAAACAAACAGGCGCTGAGTGACACTCAGTAAAATAAGTGAAAAAACACCAAAAAGTGGTAGTTCACTTTTTCCACCATTTGCCACTCAGCGCCTGGTGCTTCAGGGTTGTCGCGCTGCAGGAAATCCGCTATGCCTGGATCAACCACTCCCTGCCATGGACTACAATGAAAAGGTACTGCACGGAAGGTAGGGTTGTGTACGTTGATATTCAAGATTAAGATTCCCAGAGGTGTCAGCAAGAGCACAGCACAGTAAGTTATATAAACTTCTAATGGGTATTTCTTAGATAAATTGGAAAGGGCGATTTAGAGGGAGATTAAGAGAGACACAGAGAGAGACACACACACACACACACACAGAGAGAGAGAGAGAGAGAGAGAACCAATATTCCCCAGTAATACAATATTTCAAATTTCCCTTGCTTTTTCGGGTTTTCAGGGGGGTTTGCGTCTTTTGCCTTATAGCTAGGTCAGTGATCCTCGATCTTCTTCAACCCCTTCATGTCCGTTGTTTCCACCCTGCATCACACCAAAACAAAGTTTTACGTACTGGTCTATAGTTTAGATTCACTTCCAGTGATATACTGGCATTCAATATTAATACCAGTCTTATACACGAAATAAGACTGGTCAACAGCCACATTCTATAACCTTTAAGTATTATAGACACCTTTACCATTACCATTAAAAGAAGAAGAAAAAAAAGTGATTTATAGACAAAACGAACAGTAGCCTCCACAAAACAAGGATAATTAGGAAACATGCAGAGAGTATCAAGGAGTCCAGTGGGTCCAACTTCAGATATCTCTTTAGTAAATACCAACATGATCAACTAATCATAAAGTAGCAAAATATATTTCACCCCTACAGCATTAGTTTCATTTAGATTTTTAGGAAGTCCCTCATTTCAGTTAAAATTAATTTTCAAGATTTTAATAAAAGTTCAATGACTTCTAATAACTTTAAGATAGATCTTACTATTATGTTAGTCCCATACCCCCCCCCCTCTCTCTCTCTCTTTCTTTATTTCTTTTTTTTTTCTTTTTTTTTTTTTTACAATACCTAAATAA
>JAOXJP010256547.1:0-21453 GCA_025762735.1 Platanus orientalis | reverse complement strand
CAGCAGGTCTCTCCATCAAAATTATTTGGTTAATACACAGGAGAAAAAAGCCAGATCCGTAAAACTTTCAGTAGTTAGAAGTTAGATGTAAGGAATTTGGTGTCTTCTAGGAGACCATAATGGCCCCTAAAAAAAGGAAAAAAGAAAAAATTCTAAATGGCGTATTCATAGAGGTAGTAAGCAAAGATGTTATGGATGATTAATTATGACAGATATTGTGATGGTAGAGCAAAAGGAATGAAAGTTAATTTGGAAGTTTTCCACATATCTAGCCCCCAGGATTTGGTGCCCCTTCCTAAAGTGCCCCTAGCCTCCCCTGCATGCATGGGGCCACATCACAAGTGAATCCCCCAAAAACTGTAAATCAAGAAGTGATTTACACCCTCTGCATATCAAGACGTGTAGGAAATATATATGTTACGAACAAAATGTGAGTTTGTGGGGTCATGATTTAGTAAGATCGTATGCACAAGCCTTCCCCTTTGGAACAACTGGATTTACAGAACTGGGGATTGATATATTCATGGCCGGTGCAGATTTTGTCTGCCCCGTAATGACCGCCCATGGTCTGCAGTGCCAAACATGTGTACATCGAAAAAGTGATTTACACTTTTCGGGAGTCGTTTTCCCCCAGGATTTGTTGTGCCCACCTAAAGTGCCCCTAACCTGCCCTGCATGCAGAGGGGGGAGACATCACAACAAGAAGTGATTTACACACCTTCCTTCCCCAAAAAGTGTAAATTACTTTTTGAAGTGATGTGACCCTCTGCATGTGGGGAGCAAGTTAGGGGCACCAAATCGCAGCTGGTGATTTTCACTTTTTCGATGTTATGTGTCTGGAGCTGCATATGCACGGACCATGGTGCCCGTTGGGGGGCTTGACGGAATCTGCTGGGATTCACGGCAGTACAACATCGGGAATCTGCGTTAGTTCCATCCAATTTAACCATCTCAAAGGACACAATAAGTAGGCAGACTTATTGCAGCATTTCCCAAATGTTTATGGTTGAAAGAAGGTTACAAAAGCATTATCATTTTTATAGTAAATTCGTAACACACACCGGGTACCGATTTTAAACTCAATTTGAAACTAATGGTCTCAAAAGGGGTCGCTTGTGGATGGTCTTATTGAATCATTTTCCAAGTTTGTATTGTTGGAAAAAGGCTATAGAAACATTGTTGTTAAAGTGGAGGTAAATGGTTGGATGAGCCTCACAATATATTTCTCTAGAGAAAAAAACAGAGAAGAGGATAGAGTATGATATTGTTGTTCCTATTACAAAAAAGGGCAAAAATGGAGGAGGAAATTAGTAATTATCATGATTTGATGACCATAAACATCTAATTTCTTTATTTTTTCTACTGTTATTACTTCATTCTTTGTAAAGGATCTTTCAAAGTATATGAATGTGAAATGCTAGTGTGACTAGTTTCAATAGCATGATAGGTTGAGCAAGTAGTTTGCATGATTCTTCTACCAAATAAATAAATAAATAACTATATATATATATAAGAATTGCATATACAAAGTCACAGCTAAAGAGGTGTGTCCATGAGCTTACATAAAACCAGGTATAGAGGCATTGGGATGAAAAACCTTGTTTGAAGAATGGGATATTGGAGTAAACTGAATTCTTAAGCATATCCTACACAATTCAACCCAATTCTTGTGCTATATGATCACCCCTATCTCATCTCATCTTATCTTAGATGATGCAGAACAAAGTTATTTTTCACTGTGAAATAAGTATGTTGAAAGAACAAGAAAGCCAAGAAGTTCTTCACTGTGAAATAAGTACGTTCAATGGCTCTAAGCTGCAGTGGACAAATGTACAATGAAAGTATTTGGAGCTCCTTTTTTTATATGAAGTATGGGATACAGGTAAAAATGACTGAAGAGTGAGGTGACGTAAACTGCATGTGCTACCTTAAAATGAGCCTTAAAATAAAGGCTTGGTGTAAGTTGTGATATAGTGGTAGAAAATGTTGACAAGGAAAGAATGTTTGGAAAGAAACACGACGGGGATGTGGTCACAAAAGATTAATCAGTTTGAAGATATCATAACTATATAAAGGAGAGCTAGAATTAAGATACAAGGACGAAATTAATAATGTTGAAGTGGGTACTTCATGAATATTCGATAGCATGCATCCCAAAATGTTGAATGGATTTGCGAGTGCATCACCAACAAATTATCAGGGATGGAAGTAAATGAGTTGATTTCTTGAGTTCATGGTTCCTCCCCTAAGAATCTCTTTCTACTTTCATTATACTCGTTCATTTAATAAATTGTAGTATAGATGATTATTCTAAGCAATTCCACTCATAAGATTCTCAAGTCTTTGTTAATGAACTGTAACATGTTATTGAAAATTTTATTTTGTATAATTGAAATTCTTTGTCCCAGTTAGAGGGCTACAAACGGATTGGATTTTTATATGTATCCAATCCATTTGCTCCGCTTAAAGTGAATTCAAGTGGATCTCCTCCAATTAAATATTTAATCCATTTAGGATAATATACGTGTATCTTTTAATATCCTTCTAATAAGGGTGCTTATGCACCCATATATACTAGTTAGTGGTTTTCAAGCTCCTTATCTAAGCAAACAAGGATCTGTTTGCTGCTTTCGAACTCTTAACTTTGAAGTTTTATTGGGTAGGTGTAGGCGAGCATTATATTTATCTTTAAATAAACAAGCTTTCACACAAGAAGAAGGGTAGAAAACCATTGGGAAGCATGATGGAAAAAGCGTTGGTGCAAGCCTGATATTGTAAGGAATGAAATGTTGTTTGTCTAATTGGATATCTAGATCTATATCAAATATCCAGATAAATAAACGGACACATGAAACCTGTTTTTGTAATAACAGCTGGATATTTATACAGATACAGATATTTGATTAATTTTAATAGACTGAATATGGATCTACGTATATCTGCTCCCTATTCACTAAATATACAAGTTTGTGTGTGTGTGTGTGTGTGTGTGTGTGTGTTTTTCGATTCTCTATATTGGAACCCGTAGCTATCACCAGTGGCGGAGCCACATAGGGGCAGGGGGGGGGGGGGCAGTTTCTTCCCTCAATTCCCAATATATATATGAGAAAGGAAGAAAATGGTCTGTGATAACGAAGCATCTTTATTGTTAGGGGCAAGGGGGGCAGTTGCCCCCCCCCCCCCTCAAATTCCAAAAAAAAAAAGACAAAGAAAAGGAAGAAAATGATCTGTGATGACAAAGCATACGTAGTGTTTATTGTGAATTATAAACTGACACATGCTGTGTTGGGGGTTTAAAAAAGTGTTTAGGTGTAAAAAGTCAATCAATGGCACATCTATATAGCCTATGTTAACATAGAAAAAGTACCTAATAGGCTAAAGTAACAAGTATAGCCACTTTGAAAAACCATGTTAACCGGATTACTCAAGTGATTAGACGCAAGTTTATAAACACCTATGACTGTCTATTGAATTTTTCTTTTTAATTTAGTAGAATATATGAAATGTATTAACAGAAGAGATTATTTAAAAAAAATAGAAGAAATTGAAGCTTTAACAAAAAATACTTAGTAAATGTTCTGTAATGAAAAGTCTATAGCATCCATGATGAGTTATAAGCTGACACGTGTTGTGTTGATGGTAAATCATCCAAAAAAGTGTTCAATTGAAGAGTAGATAGTAAAAATAGACACCAAATTAATATAAAAACACATCATGTGTCAATCAATGGTGGGCCTACAAGGCTTGTGTCGACACATACAATCATTCTTCTTCTTGTTTAAATATTCTTTGTTTTTATCTCTAAACCGAGGTTTTTTTTTATAATTGCGTAGCTACAATATCTTCTTTTCCTTTTATTTGTTTTTGTTTTTGTTTTTAAATAATAATTGTTTGTGTTAATGTTCTGTCAATGACCATGGAGAAGAAATGTGGAGAAATGGGTGGGAATTTAAAATTTCTTATAATCCACCATAATTCCTATCCATTTTCTTCCACATGTCATCCCTCCAGTTTTGGACACTGAAATCCTAGATAGAACATTTTATTCATTCTCTTCATTAATAGAAGTTTAGTTGCTTCCTTTGTTCAACACAAAAATACAACCTAAATCTATGTCAAAACTTATCAGATTGGATACGAAAAACAAATTAAAAACCAAAAAGAATCAGAGATCCAAATGCAACAACTCTTTAATAAGGGATTTGAAAGTTGATCGATTTTATGAACAATCGTGGAGAAACATTATTGCTAGATTTGAATACGAGAAATGAAAGATCTAAAATGAGATTTTCAAACGGAAACTATCTATTACAAGGTGATAGACGAATGGCTCACTAGTTGGTACTAGCATGATATGTACTATTTAGTACTGACATGATATCAGTCCATTGAAATTTAAGATGATTCCAACGGTGGAGCTAGTATTTTTTGTTAGGGGGGATAAGTAAAAATTTTTGCCTTGGATTTGGTATGACCCCTAATGTCAGCCTAAGGTAAGACTCACATTAGGAGCCGACACATCATCACCAAAACAGTGACTTACACTTTTTTGGGGATGCTTTTCATTTTTTAACACTGATGTGTTGGTCTCTAATGTTGGTATCATCATAGGCTAACCATAGGTGGTCGCACCAAATCCTTAAGGAAAAAAATTTAATTAAAAAAATTGTATAAATATACTAAAGTGTATATCATTTACTCAAAGAAATAATTATCGTTAAAAAATCATTTATAACTGTGTACCATTCGTTTATAAAAAATAATTGCCCACTAAAAATTCATATAGAATTATAGTGGTTATTTGTCCACGACAAAGCCTCATGTTCTGAAAGCGTTAAATAATCTTCTCATTATCAATGCTATTAAAAACATCTTTATTGATATATGTAATTAAACAATCATCCAATCATCTCCCACGTATATCCTTAACACGATTAATGAATGGGTTGTGTTAGGGTAGACTCATATACTTGTATAACCTTAACATAACACCTAGCCCAACAACACAAATTGCCATGCCTACTTAAATGTCTCACAGAAATGATCCGCCCTTGTCAATGGGGTTGAATCATACTCTATAAACCATCTCTTGCACATTGTGGATGCGGTGACTGATTCTTCCACCTAGATCTTTGATGTAGACATCCAAGTTGAAGTGGGACTCATGTGACATGTGGGTGGGACCTACACATGTGATCTTTGTGGCAACTAAGGGGGGACATATGGAACATCTTAGATTTGATTTAATTAGTATTTTATTAAGATTTAATGTTAGACATTATTTCTTTTGAATTTATTTTAGAGTCCTTATGTAATTAGGTTTATTTTCAGTCAAATTTATAATCCCTTTTTTTCTTTAAGCCATCTTTTGGAGGGTCAAAAGTCATCCATTTTGGTTGATTTTGGTGTGATTTGAGAGGTTATTCAATTACCTTTCCAACGAGACTAAGATCTTAAGAATCCTATGTGATTTGAGAAATACATGGCAAAAATACATGACATGTATTACTTAAAAATGATATTTAGTTATTTTAGAGTTTTAATTTTTTAGAAAGTCTAATTAAAGTGGGATTTGGAAAGATTGACCTGCAAAATCTATATATATGCTTGTAACCACAATTTTATGAAGAAAATTGATGAATAAATAATTTTATTGCATTCTAGCTCTTGGTTAGTGTTTTATTCCTTTGTAAAGTTTAAAAATCAAGAGTGGTTTTTTCCAAATGTGAATTTCTTGGGTTTATTCAAGGTTAGTGGATGCCAAGATATCTTGCTTTGGGTTTGGAAAAGCTTCAAATCAGATCTTTATCTTTTCTTCTTCTCTTTTCTTGTTTCCATTACATTACTTTAGGTTTTATTGATATTTTTGGCTATCATTCTACATCAACTTTAATATCATATCTATTGTCCTGTATCAATTTGGTATCAAAGTCAGGTTCTAACTAGTTCTTACTTAGTTGGGTTCCTTGGGAGTATTCTTTCTAGTAGTTCAATCTAGTTGTAATCTTGACAAATATTGGATAACCTAATTTATTTGCAAAGTCTTGTAAACTCGAATTTTAGGAAATGACTTAAAACCTAAAATTTTGGAAAGGACCTTAAATTCTAAGATTTTAGAAGGAAACATAAAACAGAAGTTGTATGTGAAAGACAGAGTTGTTGGTTTATTGTTTTTCTAGTTTTGTGTTAAACCCTAAAACTTTTGGAATTAGCTAGACCTTGAAAGTCATGGAATCCTTGAAAAGACGAGAACGTTTTTCTAGTGAATACTATGCCTGAGCCAAGTCTGAGCTCAAAACCTCAAGCTTGTCATGAGCCTGAGCTTTCTCTTTATGTGACAAACACGAGCTAAGCTGGGTAAAGCTTGACTCAGCTCGGCTTGTTGACACCCCCACCTTGATATATGTGACATTCATAAATGTAAGCACAACTATTTCTCTACATATGCAACTTTTTATGAGAGAGAATCAATAAGGTTGTAAATCAACACAACTCTTTCCAAAGAGTTGCTTATTCTAAAAGGATTCTTCATGAGTTGTGATATTTCCCAACCATCAACATCTTATGTAATTTATTCCCAATCCATTTTCTTAAGGACTCTTGCCTCTTGGGCATGGTCAATCATGACCATCCCAAGCATATCTACACATATAGCCAAGCACACAACCAGGGGATAATCTAGCGTCATGAACCTTTTGATAGAATGATGGAAAGCGCCAACCAGAGCAGGACTTGAAAGAACTGCTTTTGCCAGTGTAGGCTAGCTCCGCCCTTAGACTCACTCATTAAGCTGTTCGACTGAACTCGCTCTTCACTAACGATCCTCTCTCTTCAAACCGTAGTTATAAAATGTGGCCAAGCCCGGCCAGTCAAACCTATAAACAAGAAACCGGTAGTTTGCAGCATCAGATTAGCATGGAGGGATAAGATTTGCTAAGAACTGAAACGACTTGACCAATCCAGCCTGGTAGTTGACATGGTTGATCCGAGCAGAATGTACTGGGTTTACTTGAAGATATTGGTTAGAAAATATCATGATATCATGGGATCAATTTAGATTGAACCAGCACTAGCCCCTTGTTTAGTTTTCCGTTCAATCCATTTGTGATGGATAAGCAATTGGCCACTTCATTAGTGTTCAGGTCCTCGCATTGAAACCATTGGTATGTGGTGAGTTTCTTTGGGGTGCAAACATTGTACTTCTGTTTAGTGGTGCAACTTGGGTTGGGCTAATCCAGGCCCAAACTGACATTGGGCTAGGTTGGGTTGGGATCGGACTGGTCTTCCTGAAAACCCGTCCTATATATATTATATGGAATAAAGTATAAGATATAATAGAATAAAAATTAGCTCTTTACCTAATTTTAATTTTACTCGATTTCCCCTTCACTAATTTCTTCAGGGCAATACTGTCACTCTTGTTTATAGGCATCTTCCTTCTCATTTTTCCCCTAAGGGTGTAACATGAGTATGGTCGTCCTCGGGCTGGGCCCAACTAACCTACTGTTCAGGCTTTTGATCTCAAGAGTCTGGCCTAGGTCCGCCAGAACACTTATACGGGGCTACATTGATGGCCCATAGAAGTGTTTGGGCTGGGCTTGGTTTGTGCAGTCCGTCCGTGGGCTTCATTTATACCCCTACTTTTCCTCTTTCCTCTTTACCTAATGACCACTCTACGTTTAACTTGCATGCAGTCACCATCAGAATCCAAGAACCATCAAATGTAGGTCACCATCATCTGCACCTTGCCAGTGAGCTGTGTTTAGGGCTTCAAATTCGGCCAGTCGATCTAGCCAGGAGCCTGAACCATTCAGCCCGAAGTTTAGGCGGGGTGAAATCATGACCCGGTCAATACTTCAGAAAACAAATCAATAATTTGATCAGCTTAATTAATGTCCAGATCCAACCACAATCTGATCAATGCTATGAGAACAAACCAATGGTCCAATCATCTTAATCAATTTGGAGAACAAATCACGGGTTGACCAACGCTCAAAGAAAAAATCGACGGTCCAATAAACTTAATCAATGATCAACTAACAAAACAATGGTTTAAGCAGCTTAATCAACAATTAGACATCAAATAACAACTAACCTACACTTTAGAGAACAAATTGATTGGTCTGATCAGCATATTCAACTATCAAAATAGTTAAAGCTAAGCTTTATTTCCTTTCTTATGTTTTGGGTTATATGTAATTGCTTTATGTAATTGATAATAACACTTTGGTTGTGACCTACCTGATTGTGGGTTTGGTATTAAATGCAATGATCGAAATTGATGGTCAAACATAAGCAAAAATATATATTAAATTAAGTAGAAATTAAGTGCCACGACAATATACCATTACAGAAATTTGGCAAAGATATAAGTAAAATAACAAAAATAAAGCCATCATAAGCAATCCTTTCAAGCCTTTAATCACTTGAAGACATTTTCCTTATACTTGACTTTGATTTCTATGTCTGTATCTTTTACCATGTTTTGAAAGCATTCCATTGAGTTCTGCAGGCATTCAACTCAATTTTTGAGTCACTTTTAGTTATCTATAAATTTTAGAATCTCTTTAACCCTCGTTGCAAGGATAGCATCATTCTAAGAAATTCTTGGGAAATTAACTTTATTTATATTGACACTTGTGGGAAAAAAGAATCCTTAATTATAACTAATTGAATGAGAATCAATTGAATATACTTATCAATTTTTTTGTACAAAAATATACATTTTAGCAGAGTTTTTGTTTGATTTGAATACCTTTATCACTGTCACTTTTTCACTCTAATAATTCAAATCATTATATTTTAGCACACAGAAGGCATTAGTGTTGCTGTTGAAATTACTTTATCATTGATTTATATTCACACTAGTTAATAAATAATATATATATATATATATATAATTAACAAATTTATTATCATTAAAATGTTCAAGTGTCAACTGTTCAAAAAATCTCATATAATATGCATTTAGGGACTATTATGGGCCTAAAATCAGCCTTAAAAAAAAAAAGAAAAAGAGTTCTAACCAGGTAACTCAAACTCGACCCGAAGCCGGTTGTTTTATAATGGGCTAGGTTTGGGCTAACTACCTCAAGCCAAGTTTGGGTTCAGGTAAAATCTTTTGGGCTGAGTTTGGACTGACCTCATCCTGGCTCAACTCAACCCAATTGACAGCTCCACTTGGGACACACCAAGAGCCCTAAAGAACAAGCTCAGCTAAGAATTTCCGCCTTAATTAGAATAGTGACTTAGCTATGATTTGTCTTATCATAAGGGTCAAAAGTGGGTTGGTTGAGAGCCTGACCTTGTTTCATGATAAATGGACCCATCGACTCTGTCCGATAGGTGCTATGAAGAGACTGTCGAGAGATTGAGCCAAAATTAGGTGCTGACATCAGTCTTCCAACCAGATTGTGTGTGTGTGTATGAAATTTTGATGGCATAGTGTTACCAATTGTGGATGGAGCAGCCTGAACCCGACTATGATCCTGACCCCGAGCCCAAAACCTTTTCCAGCCCATTCTTTTCACTTTGGGTTAAATGGAATACAAATTTAGAATGTTAATTACTTTTTTTCTTTCTTTCTTTTTAAATCTCACCATGTTACTTTTATTTTGGGGGGTAAATTCACTGTGTTATCAAGGCAGTCGAATAATTACCCTATCTGTACTTGGTGGGTTTTTGAGTTGATTGTATGACTCATAACTCGCATTCCTACAGTCCTAAGGCTGTTACATATTTGATCCTATCTTGTTCCTTACAGTAACCTTCTCCACCTAAATCACCAGTCAAAGTGGAACTGATGTACTTCTTCAACCAATCAAGCGGTCTACAAACTGTAGTAACCTTCTTTTCACCTAATGTACACAAGCATAGTCAAGGTGGGCCACCCAATGTACCCAAAAAGCCCAACTCATCACCATCACACACATGGGTGTCCAAATCCCTTGGGGGGCACGCCTGCGGTGACTATCACTCTTGCGCCAATCACGACCAAAATGCCACAAATGGAAGAGGTTTTTGTAAAGCCATAGGATCATCTCCACCAGATGCTTGAGGAAAATTTCCATAATCTCTAATGTGTTTTGACATCTGGAAAAATAATGTTTGTAATCATGTTACCATTCAATGGGACAGGTGTCAACACAACAGAGATATTTGGAGTGTTTTCGTCCATGATCGGCCGGTGATGATCCAATATTTTTGTGAATGGCACAGGTTTGATAGATTTTATTTAGGAGTTACACCATTTAGATGCTCTTTCCCTTTCCTTGATTGGAATTACAGTGATAAATCCTATGGCCACTTCCAACACATGGGTCTTTGTAGGTGCCATGTGGACATCATTTGGTAATGACACATGGTATCATGCCATATCAGAATATTAGTTAATTTCTATGAGGCCCACTTGGACTCTCTTACTTCCAATTCTCTGATTCTCTCATCTTTCTAAATTTTCTCACTTTCTATCTAAATTTTTGCATAATGGGGTTTTTCCTCCTATTCTATCATCTTCTTCCTAAATTTTCTCTCAATTCTCATCCCCCTTTATTAATTTTTTTCTCTTTTTCTTCTAAAAATCTCTCATCATTCGCTACTCGCTATTTTAACCTTAAAGTCCTACCTATTGTCTTGTTTATACTGCCACGCAACACATACCCAAAAGATGAAAAGCCTCTACATAAATTTGATGTTTTTGGGGGTATGTATTGTCGGTAGCAGAAGCAGAGCAATAAACAGGAGTTTAAGTTAAGGAGAAGATCCGGATGAGATTAAATTGGGACTTTAAGTTAAGGAAAAGATCCGGATGTGATGAAATTGTCTACAGCTCTAATCACTATACAATTCAAATGGGTTTATCACATCCACAAAATTGGCTGTGATAGACATTCTCGAAATTCGAATATCAAATTTCAGTTAAATCACAACTACTTTTGTAACAGTGACATGATCGAGTTTAGACTGTAAAAAGATTTAGAGCTTTAGACAATTTTCACTATCCGAGTGATTTATATTTGGTTGGGTTGGAAAATCTGCAGTCTAAACAGGTTTTTTGGTCCGGAAAAATTTGTCACACAGGGATTGGATCCTGTCCGGCCTGTTATGACCAGTTAGGACCTATCTGACCTAACAGATCAACACATCACCAAACAGGGGTGGTTTGGATCTGTCCGACCTCTTTTTTTGGTGACTTGTCAACCAGTTGGGTCAGACAGGTCCTAACAGGCCATAAGAGAGGTCGGACAGGATCCAAACCCATATGGAAGACGACTCCCAACTTTAATAAGTTCCAAGAATGAAAAGCAAAGGAGGCAAGTAGACAAGTTGTATAGGGAGGGTGATGGAGAGACCCATTAGCCATATATTATTTTAATACTTAAATAAAAGATGAATTCAATTCTGGACCAGCCATCCAGGATCTCGCAATCTCATACTTTATAGTAATTAATTATAAATCACAGATGATGTGAACCCGGTTGGGACCGCGGGAAACCAAAAAGGTTGGCTTCTTCGACTTGGAACTTCTCCTCTGCTCTCTCTTAGCTCATGGCTTTCTGCCTTCCAAAGCGAACAGTAAATTAGGTTAAAAGCTACGGATTTAAATATTGAAAAGGCCACTCTTTTCTCTTTCGGGATCGGCGTTAGTCAAACCTCTCCCTTCTTCTTCTTTCTGTAGATTCCCATCTCTTTCAGCATCCTGTAATCAATGGACTTATTAGAATAAAAAAAAATGAAAGATGAGATATTACAGTCATCAACCATTTCAGCAATTGCGGCACTCTGTCTCTCCCACATTTTTTTATTCAATCTCTCGGCCATACCCATTAGGGTTTCATAGCTCCCCCAACTCCCCAACTTTTTACCCATAACTTATGTTTATTGAAGCCGACCCTGGAGGTAAAGAAAACTTGCAAATCGTATCCATATCAAGATTTTTTTGTGTGTGTGGAAGAAATCCCAGTCTATCACGCACCCCATTTGCTTAATCTGGAAAAAGAAAGATGAAAAACAAGATATGAATTTGACACAAATTCAGAAACCGAAGAAAAGATCAAACCCAATTCATTGTAACTTTTTATGTTGGGGTAAAACAGTTCACTGTAATTCGATTCAACATGATCTTTTATTCGAGAACCCGTATCTCTAAGAAAATTCACAATTTGCAGTGTAAATCTGAAAACTTGTAGATGAATGAAGCTCTGATTCTTCTAGCAATCGACTGAATTCTTCATAATTTTAAACAAAATTTCTTTGTTCCATATGCTTCCAAAAAATGTGGAATCTAATAATAATAATAAAAAAATTAGGCAGGAATGAATAAGATATGCAGAGAGAGTGATATAAGAAGAAAGAGAATAAATTCCTGAACAAAATGGAATGAATTCTTTGTATTTTTTTGGTTAACAAAATTTCCTTTTGATTTACAGAGTCTTTTCTCCTTCTTTAGAGAAAAATTAGTGATTTTTGTTTTGAGTAAAAGTTAAAAAGGCATGATGTGGGTAGTTTTAGTATCATAGCTCGATAGACATGATTTTGAGTTAATTCGGAAAATCTTAAGCAGATCACCGGCCATCTGCCGAACGGACAGCGAACAATTGCTCTGCATCAACAACAGGATTTTCGCCATTCCATTACTCTTCGTCACCGCCTCTTGCGTCTTCTGGTCACGGAACAGATGACGAAGGTTCCACAGAATCACCACCGCGTGCTCCGTCGCCTGATTCGATACCTTCAACACTTTCTGTACGATCGCCGGAACACAAGTCGGATCCTCACACACCGCCGTCCGGCATTCCGTGCATCTCGAAACCAACTCCAACAGCTTCAAAACCTTCTCGGTAATGGAAACGTCAGAATCCGTTTTAGAGAGCAATTTCCCCAATATCTGAACCGCTCCAAGCCGGACGATCTGCAATCTGATCCGCCTCGGCATCGAAACAGCGATCAAGCAGGATAATCCAGCATCGATCGCACTCGTATCGGTCTCAAAGCTCACTAGGCGTACCAATTCAGTCAACAACCCTTCCTTCTCAGCGATGAGAAGTTTGGATTCGGCGTCTACTGCGATCGCCTCTAAAACCCTAGCAGATCGGATTTTCGAATCCAAGCTCCCTCTCTGCAGAACCAGAGCTATCGAAGACAAGAAATCTCGATCTCCTTTCAAGATCAATCTCATAAGCTCTTCTTTATCATCATAATCCGTTAAAATGAGGTCCAAAACCTTAACAACAAGCTCAAACACACCAATCTCCACATCACCACAATCGGCATTGCCAAGAACACCAACAATCACCGGAACAAAACCGTCCGTCTTCACCAGTAACTTCCGGTTCTCATTAGAATCACTCAAAAAATCCACAATCTTCACCAAATCATCAAAGCAATTCCCTTTCTTATCATCAACTCTCTTGACCAAATCCCTCGCCTGCTCTTGTGACAGCAGCGGAAGATGAGTAAACGGAGCCGCCGGAGAAACCCCGGAATCAGAGCGATTCTTGACGGAATCCGACCAGATCTGGATAAGCCGGTGTAAGGTATGGTTAGGAACGAATTCTTTGTTTTGAAGAACTTGCATGGTAGCAGGGCAAGTGTTGTTGCCGCTGTCTAGCCATTGCTGAATGCTGGAACGATCGTAGGTGACGCCAGTGCATAAAATAACAGGCGATTTCATGACGTCTAGAGTGATTGGGCACTTGAAGAAGTGAGGAGCTGTGATGTAAAGATCCTTTCTCACCATTTTTGACGATGGAGAAAGATGGAAGGAAGAGAGGAATTACAGAGAGTAGAAGGGTGGAGACGAAGAAGGGAGGGGGGGGAAGAGAAGGGGTTTTGAAGAAAGGGAGAGAAAGGGTCAAAGGGAGATGACGTAAGCGGGTGGGTATTTTTTTAATATTTTCTTTTTCGGGGGGAAAAAAAAAAAAGGTGTTTGGTCAATGTGGTGCGCTTGCATAAATAAAGAAATGTGAGAAGTATAAATAGAAAAAGAGAGGAAACGTGGAATGGTGGGACACTGTAGACCGTTGAAATTTTCATAATGAGGAGTTGGAAAGAGATGGAGAGAAGGGGAAGGGCGGGGACCAGTGTTGGACCGGTTGGTCGGTCGGTCGATTGTATCACACGCTTGCGAGGGACGAAGAGGGTTTTCATGGGAGGAAAGGTTCGTTCTGGGAGCTCGTTTACTTTTTTTTTTTATTTTACAAAAAGCTATTAGAAAAGGAGAGATAGGAAACTGCTTTCACCTTTATTTTTTTGGCTTTTTTCTCAAAACAAAAGAAAAATAATAAGAATTTTTGTTTTTTTTGAGTAAAAATGAAGAAAGAAAGAGTTTTGTTATTGTAACTTTCCAAGGCTTGTCGGTAAAGATATATATAGATTTTAAGGTAGTTTTCTAAGAATTTCTTTATCTAATTTTAGTAACATCCACTCTGTATCTGTTTGTTGAGAAAATCTAAAATTTTCAAGAGAAAATTTTTTCGAGTTACACACTTTAAAGTCATTTCATTTTCGAAACAGCCTACATTTTTTTTTTTCTTATTGTTTATGGGATGTTCTGGTCGAATTGATAGGATAATTTGATTACAAATGTTCTCTATTCATGATTTGGTGTCCAAGATGATGTCTCACACATAACGTGAAACAATAAGAACAGTAATTTGAAATTTTGTCTAACCCCGCTTATTTTCTTCGACGTACCATACTCGAAAAACATTTACTCTGATTTTCTTTTCAGATTCCACTATTTTTTTTTGATGTGGAAATAAGGAGCCCTCTAGGTTGGTCATGAAGTTAGTTTATTATCCACATTAAATTCTTAATTAAAAATACATGGTACTCTTTGCATCCGGCTAAGAGCCAGAAGAGTGGTGTAGCCCTAACATGTGAAGTTCTTGTTAGAGCTGCCAACTAAGCAAGCTGCAACTTGAAAGATTCTTGGGTCTTCTCTGAAATCTATTCACTCGATGACTCGCCTGGTAAACCCACCATCTCTTTGTCTTTATTAAATTTAATTTATTTGACCAATCTAACTTTGTCAGGAAAAAAAAAAAAAAAAATTTATTGGTTCCTTGTTTGACTGGTATGTGAAGCGTCCACATGAATCATGCAAGCCAGAAATTGGATCGACCAATCCACATTAAGTCACAAGGTAAGACTTTCCACTGAGGGGTGACGGCTGGACTGTGAAGAGCCGTGTCTACAATTGTCCAACCTTGATCCAGCTAGGGTTCTCTTGGAAAAATGACCACCCGAATCCAGCTCAAGTTTGTGCTTGCTTGGAATTTTCCAACCCAAAGTCCAACCAGGGCTGGTTGGTTGGTTGGGTCAACGATTTCCATCCTTGGTTTGATTGAATGCCAACCCATCTGCTCCTACTTACTAACATAAAATTATTTGCGGATCAGTACCTTAAGCTAATTGGCCGACCATGATGGTTGGTTTGCATCTTTTGGTCCAGCCATTAGGTTAATCTGGTTTTTTTTTTTTTATATTTATAATTATGGTTATTTTCCAATCGAGTCCTAGAACTTCTATATGATGATTAATGTAAATAAAGAATTTAAACTAGTTTTAAAATATTAATTCAATGAGGGCCCCTAATGAAGGGAATTCGAATCCCTATCCCACTTTGCACTGGCATGTATGAATCCCATCTGACACCAATCTAACGGTAAAAAATGCCCATTGTGCAAGGAGTTTATTGATGAATCACGACTACGTAAACAAATCTTGGATTCTTGATACGTTAACACGTAATGTGTGATGGAGACCATACCCGGGTCTTTGTTTTTACAAAAAAACGGACAAAAGGGTTGGATATGGCAAGGAGTCATGGTTCTTGACTTGTATAAAGTGTGAACCTAATGACAGTGATAATCAAAGATGGATAAGAACCGAAACAAAACAAAACAAAACAAAGACAATATAGAGTGTGGTGCAACCTTTTCAAAGACAAGAACCTAACTAAAGAAGAAGATAGAAAGAAGAAAGATATCATGCCAATACCAATCCAGCATGTAACACAATGCTGATAAAGCGTATTTTAGCGGATATATAGGTACTTATTGCTATCTATTTCAGATAATACCATCCTTTGCCCTTGTATTTATCAAGACACCCTTATATGTGTCGAGATCCTCTGACATGTGACTTTTACAGGAGTAAAATGGTCAAAACACTAGCCCTTAAACACCCAAAAAATACACCAAATTCAAATATTTTCTTGTGTCAACCCGTGATGATCGCTACGTGTTTTCACTACGAGGGTCCCGGGTGCCCTTTTCAGGTATTGTGTCATGCATTGATTGGAACTAGCATCAAATCTCTCCAATCCAAGTGGAGATGATTAGAACTCATTCAAAGTGGTGCATATATTTCAAAGTCAAATATATGAATTTGAAACTTTGTGACAAAGAAGACACAACTACCATTACGATCTAGAATAGGAACTCTCTCTCTCTCTCTCTCTCTCTCTCTAAGTTTTTAACATTGTGGGTGGCTACCCTTGTCCAACGCTCAAAGTTTGGACATTCTAGGTTAAGGCAGGATGGGTCCCATGCTCCCACTCACTTGTCCTTATTATGGGTTCAGTATATTGGGCTCTTAGATGAATGTGGATAGAGGAAGACTAATATGAACCATGAGATTGTCACCTAATGGTGTGATTTTTTTTTTTCCTCTTGCATATGCTTTATTATCTCTAATGTCTAATAATTTATGCAATCAAAGTGATGTTTTTAATTTCTAAGCGAAGAACCATGTAATTATCTCTTTAAGTTAAAATTTAATCCTGGCTATAACAACCACTAGATAGAAGAAAAGCAAAAAAAAAAGAGGGGAAAGAAGAATTTTATGAAATAAAATACTCGATTAAGAGATTTGCTATGGATTAGATATCACTAGAACAAAAATTATAAAATTTTCACCATTCTTTATGTATTTTCTTACTTTTCTTTCAGTAAATAGTATGGAGTTTGTTCCGATCCACTCAATTTTCAAGAGCCACACCCTCCCCATAATTTACACTCTCCATTACTGTATGTATTGATCTTAAGATGTACAAGTCAATGCCTATTTATAGATTTGCATGCTCCTCTAGGAATAAATTGTTTTATAAGAAAAATGATTTATTTTTTTGTTAAAAAAGGTTACATAAGAGAGTGGAAATTAAAGAAATTTTTTTAAAAAATCACTACAGAATTTCATGTAAACAAAATTGGATAAGGCACATTGCTTTCTATCTATTTTTGTGCTACGTGGCAGCTCAAGCAAGATTGCTTGCACATGCTTGTAGAAACCTTGCCTGAACTGATATTTTGCCAATGTCATTACCGGAACAAATGGAATTAGCCACGCATTCCAAATCTAGACTCCATCTAGACCTTCTAGATTAATCACATGTGTAACGTCCCTTTCCATGTCAGCCCATTACCTCAATTTTCCCGGGGGTGATATTGTATGCGCCACACCCCCTGATGAGACATTCGGAGGGTTAGAATCAATTCACTTTTTGGAGGTTTTTGATTCCCCCCCCTGAGTGTCCCATCGAGATGGGGGTGTCGCACTTGATATCAGACCATTTTCCCGGGGACTCATATCCTCTGTGAAGCCTAGTGGTGAGCTGGGCCCCACCCCCCTTTGTGTTTCGGCTCACCTGTGGCTCACCACGAGGTCTCACAGTGGATATGGCTCCAATTTTCCCCAAGATGAATGGTAGCCTTGAACCTACTAAAATTTATAGTCAATAAAGGGTGAGAAAATGACTCCGTCTCAGATTTGGTGCAACTTTTTAATGAACAAATAGGTTTACCTAATCAGGTGTGGTGGACACATCAGAGCCGAAAAAGTTATTTACAATTTGGGGGGATGTTTTTCACTTTTCGGTGCTGATGTGTTCACCTCACCCCTACTGCCGGGCAGATCTTGTTGATTCATTAAGAGTCCTACCAAATCCTGAAGGGTGGTAGAGGGCTATTTATTAGAAGTGATCTCGTAAAGGTAGACCTAATTTAGGAACATCTCAACTACTAGATGCAAAAAAATATGTATAAATAGGGTACGGAGCTTACTTGTTCTACGCAACATATCTGGCCTCAGAAATAAATTTGGGCAATTATTCTAGCTGTATTTATGGACTTTGAATTTTTACCACGATGATAATAAATGATCTATATAATACGTATTCAATTCTCATCCTTGTACTGTTTTTCCTTGTTTTGAATGATTTAGGAACTTTTTTTTTTTTTTTATGCATTGCAAAAGCATTCTCTTGTTGAAGAAATTAATCCTAAATATGAAAATTTTTATCCTCGAAAATACCTTATTTTTGTTTGCTTAGCACGAATTAAACTCTCATTTACAAACATTAATTATAATTCTACATTAACTTCGCTTTCCCATCTAGTTATTATTATTATTATTATTATTATTTTTTTGCCAATATAATTTTGCATTTGACACATAAAAACATTTAGCGGATACATAGGGTATTTATCTACTATATATTTAAGAAAACACCATCCGTTGGCCTTTGTTTATTTATCAAGACACCCTTTATCAGATCAGAGTTAGGATCCTCTATAATGGAAGCCTGTAGCTGTCACCATTGACTGACATGTGGCGTTTACGAGGGTAAAATAATCAAGGCATGAGCTCCAAAATATGCAAAAATTACATCAAATTCAAATATTTGTCATGTGTCAACCCCTAATCGTTACGGGCTTTTGCTATGGGTTTCAGGGTTTCCACTACAAATTAAAGATTTCATGTGCCTTTTATCAGTTCTTGTGTTACACGTTGATTAATTAGTACTGGAGTCAAATCTCTCCAGTCCAAAATTTTAAAGTGGTGCATAAATTTCAAAGTCAAATATATGAATTTTGAAACTCCCATCTCACATATAAGAGGCAACTACCAATGAGAGGCAACAGCTAATGAGAACTAGGATAGGAATTCCACTTCTCTTTCCAAGCTTCTAAAATTGTGGGTAA
Source organism: Platanus orientalis (assembly GCA_025762735.1). Lineage (NCBI taxonomy): Eukaryota > Viridiplantae > Streptophyta > Magnoliopsida > Proteales > Platanaceae > Platanus > Platanus orientalis. The sequence goes on along the minus strand of JAOXJP010256547.1, from coordinate 2,467 downwards.
GGCTCCCTATTCCAACTCTCCCAAGTTGGGCATTCTAGTTAAAGCCACCCCCCCCCCCCTTCCAAATTTATCCTCATTATCTATTCAATACATTAGGCTCTAAGATAAGGAAGACTAATAGAAACCATCAGATTGTCATCGAACAGTGCGAATTTTTTTTCCTGTTCTTTAGGGTGTCAACAAATATTATATGTTTATAGAAATATAGTTAGGAATATTCAAATCTATAATTTGTTATTTATATATTAAGATTGTATTAATATGGTGGGTACTCTTACATTTATTATCCAACACTTGATAACCTTTTAAGTAGCGTATTGGGAAAAGAAGAAACCAAGTTATTGTTTTGTAATCTCTAGTTTCAAATAATTTATAGAATCAAAGTGATGTTTTTAACTTTTAAGAGAAGGAACACGTCATTTTCTCTTAGATTTAGATGTATTCCAAACGTTAACAACCATTAGAAAGAAAAAGAAAGAGGGGAAAGAAGAATTTTCAATATGAATGTATTAGCAAAATAAAATATTTGAATAGAATTTTATTAAATTAGATTTGATAAATATTATGTTTCACTAAAACAAAAATTATAAGACTTCTAGCATTTATTACACATTTGCTTAAGATCCATTCAAGTTTCAAGAGCAACAGTCTCCCCATAATCTATTCTCTTCACTTCTATACGTAGTGATAATGAATTAATGCTTAAGATGTATAAAAGTATGCTTGTTTATAGATTTACATGCTCCTCTAAGATTAAACTTGTTCTCCTATAAAAACAAAAAGCTCAAACAATAAATTAAACAGGGAAAAAAAAAAAAGAATAGAGAAATTTTTCTCAAAATTCAGGTTTCATGTGGTCAAAATTGAATAGGGAAGACAAACTACAATTAGGAAACAATTCATGTCATTACCATAAAAAATGGGATAATATGTATGACATGGAAAATCTTCATCTAGACCCTCTAGATTAACCACATGTATAACCTCCCTTTCCATTTCAGTTCATACCCCAATTTTCCCCCAAAATAAATGGTAGCCTTGAACTACTAAAATTTAAAGTTAATAAAGGGTGAATAAATGACTCCTTCATTTGCCATGTGATAAAGAGCTATTTTTTGGAAGTGATGGAAAAGGTAGACTTAATTTAAGCCCCCTTATAAACAAAATGTGAGAAAACGTGTATAAATTGAATATGGAGAGTTTACTTGTTCTAAATAACCTATCTGGCCTCATCAATAAATTTGGACAATTATTATAGCTGTATTTATTGACTCCTTACCTTGATGCTAATAAATGATCTATGTAATACGTGTTCCTTAATATGAAATTTTTATTCACAAATTTCCTTCATCTTTTTTTCTTTGCATGTTTAGCATGAATTAAACTCGCATGTACGATCATTTTCCTAAATGTAATTCCACATTAACTTTTTTTTTTTTTTTTGCCACAATGCTTATCTGCATTCGAATTCTAATTTTGTAAATTGCTAGATTATATAATTCATTTTAATCTTATGGTTCATGACATTTCTTGAGTTTTTCTTACTATGAAGGAAAAATTGAGAAAAAGGAATCTAATGCCCTCTAAAAAAATTAAGCATTTTTTTAAACTTCAAATGTAGGTCATTGTTTGAAAGGTTTTCCTTTAAAAAAGATTGCTGGTTTCATGATTTTGGGTTGGACCCATCTCACGTACTTGTTATTGAGTGCAGTCAAAAGTCATGGCCGTGTGCTCTCATAATTTAGGCATTTTTATTCAAAAAAATGTGTATGGTTTACACCTATCTTATCACCAAATATTAAATCAATTAACAAAATAAGTAAAATTAAACTAACTCTGTTTAACCAAAAAATACAAGAAACTAAACTCTAATTCAACTCAACAAAGCCTTATCCTAGCATGGAAAGAAAGAAAAATATAGAATTTTTATGAAGCTTTTGATGGGCACAAAAGCTCAAACTAAATATTATATACAGTGAAAAATAGAGAAAATTTTCCCAAATCACAACTTCATCTTGACAAAATTAGATACGGCACATAAACTACAATTAAAAGACAACTCATGTTATTACCATAAAAATATGGATTTATATGTATGACAACTCATGTTATTACCATAAATATATGGAATTATATGTATGACACGACAAATCTAGACCGTCCACCTAGACCCTCTAAATTAGCCACATGTATAATCTCTCTTTCCATGTCAGTTCATACCCCAATTTTCCCCAAAATGAATGGTAGCCTTGAACTACTAAAAATTATAGTTTATAAAGGGTGAAGGAAAGGGCTTGGATTCGGTAGGACAACTTAGAGAGTAGCTAACATTAGGGCTCACACATCAGCGCCGAAAAAGCGATATACACTTTTTTGGGAGATATTTTCACTTTTTGGCACTGATGTGTCAACCCTGATGTCATTCCAACTTTAACCACTCTCTAAGCCGTGGTACCTAATCCTCAGG
>JAOXJP010256536.1:0-21453 GCA_025762735.1 Platanus orientalis | reverse complement strand
TCTCTTTCTCTCTCTCTCTCTCTCTCTCTCTCTATATATATATATATATATATATATATATATATATATATATAATATAATATAATATGCAGCAAATTATATGTTCATCTTCAACATAAAAATTTATAGCAGTATGGCTAACATTGTTTACAACAAGAACGACAACCTTATCCCAACTACTTGGGATTGCTTAAACAAATCCTGTAATGCCATTCATGGCTGACATTTTTATGAGGAAATATAAATCAACAAAATGAAGAAACCTATTTATAGAGGGAAGAACTCAGTATAAAGTAGACATTGCTTTGATACTGATTGCACTTAAATTTGTAGATTGTAAGTGCCCAACACAAGTAAATGCCAAGTCCTAAAATTTCTAGGCCACTTATCTATTGGTCTTCATGTTGTAGTTTATGCCTTCTCTATACAATGTTTACTGTTAAGAATGTTGAATGGTTCCCATGAGATATGTATTGCAATGATCATCATGTTAAGGTCGTAACCCTCTTGATGTGAGTTCATTGGAATACAATAATAAACACAGAAACACAAGCAAACAAATAAGAAAACACAACACAAAATTTTACGTGAAAAACCCTAAAGCTAGGGAAAAACCATGGAGCTACACAAGAAATAATTTCACTATAATTGAAGATAACAAAATTTCTCGCTTACCCTCTCTCTCAAATTCTATCCTAGCCCAAAACCCTAAGTTGAAACCATTTCTCTAACCTTTTCTCTCACAAGGTGTCTATGCCTTTCTGGTCTTTTTTTCTAAGCTACCTGAATGCCCTAGTCCGATCCACCCAAAACCCTAGATCAGTCAAGGACTTTCTTGCATTAGTCTCCACACCTAACAATCTCCCACTTTGAGACTGATGGTCTTCTATGATAACTTTCTCTTGCAACCGTGTAGCGAGACACTTTTCATTCCCGTGACCTTCTTGCAATGCTCTTTGTCTTCAAATCTTGCCCTCAATCTTGATCTATTACGACATTTTTAGATAAGACACCCTCAACAATCTCCACCTTGGCTTTAACGTTAGTCCCTTGAAGATTTTCCATTGAAATTTTCCTTCATTCACATGTTTGTCAAGACATAAACCTTGTGAGATGTGCACCACACTCTACTCTAGCTCTCAATCCTAGAACTCACCTTAGAGATAAACTCACACTTTTCCTTCCTTGTGAAGTTTGTGCCATATGCCTGAAACGCACCTTCACCACAAGAATTGTTACCACTTGTTATGTATCCTATATGCAAATACCACAAACAACTACTGGTCTTCAAGAAATACCGTTACACACACATCATCAAGTCAATTCGATCTTGCATCATCAGATTCGATCATGGCCAAACCATATGTTTAGCTACTCCGAGTCAACTCTAGCGTCGACCTTAATCCGTTCTCCATAATCATATGAACTCCCTCACCATCATTTGCCACTTAGAAACCCACACTACATCTCTTTACTACATCTATAAAGAGACCTTACACCAATGCTAATTATTCCGTGCACTCTATTTTTAGTTACCCATCGAGGTCAAATGAATACTAGCTATTGTACTCCCACTCAGATGATGAAATTCATCCTGACACCTTTCTTCCTTCATTAAGACCAAACAACCTTATGTGAATTTTATGTTTCCACCTACCATTAAATACCTGCACCCCTTAGAGTCCAACCAACTTAGTGATATCATATTCCTCCACATCTTTGGGAGATACATCACAACAGCCAAAAAACGAACCACTCCATCAAACATCTTGATCTTCACCGTTCCAACACTTGTGACGTTACATTTGGATCCATTACCAAGAGACACAAAACCTATTTTCTCTTCATAGAACATATCAAAATATCCATTCTTGGAAGCATATATGAATAAGACAACCTAAATCTAATATGCACTCATCTTGAGAAATAGTATCCATACCTTTGGAGACTGAGTGCATCTTCAAGATATTCCTCTTGTTCCTTTTCATTTTATGCTACAACAACTGTAATACCACCATTGGGGTTATCACCCTTGTTCCTGTTAATACATTATGGACAATCATTCTTTATATGGCAAAGATCCTTGCAATAAAAACATTATACCCCATATTTTCTTTTGGATTTGGACCTGTTACTCCTAGATCCATTCATCAACAACCTTCCTCTCCCTTCTACATTCAAAGAACTCCCACTCATTGGTGAATCCCCTGAGGATTTTCTCCGAACCTCCTCCCTGAGTATAACACTCACCACATCATCAAACTTGAACATGTCCAAACTAGATGAATTGCTTAAGGCTATCACCAAACCATCCCAACTCTTTGGCAAAGAAGACAATAGTACAAAGGCCCTAATTTCATCCTCAAAGTTGATGCCTACCGAAGATAACTGGAAGGTAACTATGTTGAACTCGTTCAGATGTTTAACCACACCTCTACCTTCGCCCATCTTTATGTTGAATAATTTCTTCATAAAAAACACCTTATTAAATGTTGATGGTTACTCATACATCCGAGACAAAGAAGCTATGAGGTTTTCTATGGTTTTCTCCTTAGAAATAATAGAAGCAATCAATGATGATAGAGAGAGACGTATCATACCTAGGGCTCTTCTATCAAGCATCTTATATTTAGCATCTAACATTGTCGTAGACTTCTTTGCTTTTCTTCCAAGCGGTTGATAGAGATAGTCCTCTATCTGCATCTTCCAACATGTTAAATTCACATTATTGAATTTCTCAATAGAGAACTTTGCGGATTCTTCTTCTATTGCTCCCGTTGCTCCCACTTGAATCAAGAACTTTTCCAAATCGTAAACCTTGGTTTCTAAGGGACCACCAACCGCGAAGTTGGAACCACCTCTTTCCTTCTAAACGAGGAACCTGACTCTGATACCGCTTGTTAGGATCGTAGTCCTCTTAATGTGAGTTCATTAGAATATAATAATAAACAAAGAAATATAATAAAACAAACAATAGACCACAACACAAAGATTTATGTGGACAACCCCAAAACCGGGAAAAAACTACGTAGACATATAACAAACAATTTCATTATAATGGAAGATTGCAAGATTTATTGCTCACCCTTTCTCTCTCAATTTGAGAAAGAAACAGTTCTTTCACCTTGAAGAACCTCTTTAATAAGAAAACCCTAAATAAATACTTTTCACTCAGTCACAAACCTCATCTTACAATTCTAGACGACTATAACAATCTTCTATAGACTTTAAAAGTCGACCTAGAGTAGGGTCCCACTCTCTCATAGACTTTCTAAATGCATATAAGAAAATTAGTCGCCACTGGACTTGTCCATAGAATGTGCAGTTCAGTCTAGGGCTTTAGATCGATCTGCAGAAAAAAGTGGCTCAGTCAGGCTGGATCAATCCACACAAATGGTCGGATAGGTCCATGCCTTTTTTGTCAATTTTTTTAGCTGCTCGAATGACTTGGACCGGTCCACCCAAAATCCCGTATCAGTCCGGGACTTTCTTGTATCAATCTCCACACCCAACAATCTACCACTTGAAAACTGATAGTCTGTCATGGTGTCTTTTTCCTTACAACTGTGTGACAAGACACCTTTTATTCTGATGACCTTCTTGCAATTCTCATTGTCTTCAAATCATACCTCTAACTTTGATCTCATCCGACCTTTTCGGCTGGACATAAAGACATCCAGAACACATCACTGTCCATAAAAAAAAAAATATAAACCCTTTTCTTATTCACTAAATCTGGTAAGATGTAGAATCAATTAACCTTGGCTCTTCCCCATCTTTTGTGGGGAGCTTGTATAACATGGTATTTTATACTGACCAACAACCAAACTTTAAAATTTGTCTCTTTAAGGGCTGATATTAAACATTTAAAGAATTTATTTCAATTTATTAAGCCAAACAGCATTATAGAATATTCATGAAGTATTTTAATATAAAACGTTGAAAGTTATGGAAATAGTCAACTTTAAATAATTTTGTTTCCAATATATATATATAAAAGAGAGGAAGAAAAACGGACACCAAGTTATCCTAGGATCTTAAAATGGGTAAAAAGGTCGATCCTCGGATAAAGAGGAAACATAAGGCGGGTGAAGAAGTTTGCCAAATTATTTGAAGTTGACCTACTGTGAGGGAGTCTGGTGTGTATCTGATTACTGCCTGCCCATGAAGAAGTGATACCACGACATTTTCAATACCATTAAGCTATGTCAACACAGATTCTGAGGAAGTGGTGCAAGAAGCACATCAAACCTTCTTGGATCTTAAACATGAGTTTCCTGGTTTTTCCCAGTACATTTGGGTGTGGTTGAGAAATAGTTACTGCTCCACTTTCTGAACGTCGGAGAAGAGGCACCTTAGGATCATCTTTTCTGGTTGATTCCAATTCCTTGACCCGAAAATTTCATTCCAAACAACAATAAACAAACATACTGATTTTCCAACAATACGCTGTATCATGGCAAGTGTACGGTAGGTACTCTGCATTGGAGAAATAACAGCCGTTGTTAACGGCCCTTATCCTGCTGCCCCCCCCTCCCCGCTTTCTGTTTGTTCAGTCGCTCCAGAACCTGGAAAAGAAAACCAAAAAACTTTATAAAGTTCATCCTAGTTTAACAATGGTAAGGGGGATTTTTTTTTTTTTTAATAAAGAAGTAAAGGTTTTGAATGAAGAACTCCATAAGCTGTTAAAAAAAAAAAAAAAAAAAATCTATCGAACACAATTCCTAAATAGTTACTTACCAATAACGATGATGGAAGGTATACGTCCAACCTTATACCAATCGTCTCCACTTCCTGGATGAATCCTCGCGATGAATTTCGAAGGCATATCTTTCAACTCCAATTCTTGGAGCATAGTCAGACGCCGCAATTCTGGAAGGGTCTTCAGTTTAGAGCAATTATAAATTTCTAAACGCCTAAGGCTCGACATCGCACTTTCCTCTATTTTCCACTCCTCTAGATTATCCAATTTCTGAAGTTTCAGTTCTTTGAGCTGAGAAAACCCTTCTGCAGAACAGACCATTCTCTTTCCCTCAAATGCATAGGATAATAATTTGAGAAATTTCAAATGTGGGAGTTTCTCTAACATTGCCATCGGGTCATCCCTCAGACCGGAATTTTCCAAATGTAATTTAACAAGGTTTGGTGGGAATTCATGTAGTTCAGGGAGCTTCCCTAGCCATCCAATCAATTCCAACTTACAAAGATGCTGATGGTTTGAGAGATGTAAATCTGGCATTGTGTCATATTCAAGACATATCAAGCTCAAGGAATGGAGACCACTTAACTTGACAATTGTATCAGATAATCTGTCTTTGTAATAGTTAAAACCTCTTATTAAAACCAGCTTTCGGAGGTTTGTCAACTTGGTCAACCCTTCCTCTGTTCCATTAGCTACATTTATACTTGACAAAGTCTGGAGGTTTGTTAAACATTCAAATCTAAATCGTTCGCTTATTCTACCTCCATTCATGTATAAATGTCTTAATTGATCCATCTTACTTATAAGATTTGGTAATGGTTGAGTACCATTATAACTAAAATATTGATTTCTTACATCCAAGGTTTGTAGATTAATAAGATTGCTTATGGTAGATGGAACCCTTTTTAGATAACTATCTCTTAACCCCAAATACCTCAAATGAATCATTTCACCTATCTCAACTGGCAACTCGACCGTAATCCTTGGGAGATCCAAGACTCTAAGCAATCTAAAGCCTCTAAATGGAATACTCCCATTTTCTTTGTACAATTTATCCCAATATTTTGGTGGGTTAAACTGAAATAAAGAACGGAAGTGTGGGGTGGGACAGTTTAGAGACATATTCTTACCAATATTGCCGTGTATAATTAGTCGACGTGCTGTAGTTGGGTGTGTTAGCACTGTACTCCGATGAACGTCTAGAAACTTTATTTCCTTTGCTTCCTTTATGGCGAACTCTCGCAGAAGACTGTGGATGCGACATGTCTTAACACACCCATTGGATCTCCTCTTTGACAACCTTATCATACTCCGACTGATCAACTCCGACAAATAGTCTTCTGCAACTTCCTCCATTGTTCCATCACCTCGCGGTTTTACAAATCCCTCCGCAACCCATAATTGAATCAATTTCTTTGCAGGGATCTCGTAGTTTTCAGGAAAAACACCGAAATAGAGGAAACACGGCTTCAAGAAGTAGGGTAAGTCGTTGTAGCTCAAAGCTAATATATTGGAGATTTGCTCTTGGTCCCCTTCTAGTTGCCAATTGATGCCCTTGAGTACTCTTTCCCACTCACTTCGGATTTGGTCTTTCCTTGATAGGAAGCCACCTAATACAATAATAGCCAAAGGCAGACCTCCGCATTTCGCCACAATTTCTCTTCCAATCTCCTCCACTTCTCTAGGCAAAACATCCGTGACACTATTAGAAAGTGCTTTTTTACGAAACAGTTCCCAGCATTCCTCTTCTTCCAAAAAATTCAATTTGTGAGTAATGCTCTTTGCATGCTTAGCCACATCGTCATTGCGAGTTGTAAGCATTACTTTGCTTCCCTTAGACTCCGGAAAGATGGCTTTCAAATTGTCCCAATCTTTTCTAGTCCAAATGTCATCAACTACCACCAAGTATCTCCTCTCGTCCAAGTACTTGTACAATTTCTTCACAACCTCGCCGTCGACCATATTCTCTAGCTCCTCTTCCTCACTTTTTCCAAGCACTCTAATTTGCTTCATAACTCCCATCAGAACCTCTCTGAATCTAGGTTCTTCAGATAAATAGATCCAAGCACGACAATCAAAATGACTACTGTCATTAATGCTGTTATAAACTTTACTAGCAAGAGTAGTCTTACCTTGACCACCCATCCCAACAATCGAAATTACATGGAATCTTGTCTCTCCTTCAGTCAAGTGATTCACTAGCGTTTTTGCATCGTCTTCAAATCCCACGACATCTTCTTCCTCGACCACATGACCCCTACTCCGCTGCCCCAACAAACTATGATTCGTGGACCTTGGTGTTGCTCCCAATTCGCTAGTTTCCGTCCCAAACTGCAACTTGTTTGTCGCAATTTGGTCAAGCCTATTTCTGATTTGCTCAATCTGATTTCCCACATCATGGAGGGTCTTCAATTGGTTGGTGTTACTGAGACAACACCCAATAGCTCCCATATTTCTCCGTCGTTGACACTCTACTTTAAGGATGAATTCATCAATTACATCCTCGGCGTCATAAGCTACATCTCTTACTTGCTTCACCCAAGTTTTCACTCTTCCATTTTCTTGTTGCCTTGCATCCGCATCTTTTAAGAAGGAATCGATCCATTCGAGCTGGTTACGGAGGGACATGATCTTGTCATCCACACCAGTAAGTAAACTCGCTTCCCGTGCGATCAGCTCGGACAGTTTCTCTAAGAAAAAGGTGACAACACTCTCAGCCATTTTTGTTGCTCCCTTTCTTTGACGTTATGTAGCAGAAGCTCTACAAGTCCTGGAAGAAATTCCGGATTCTAAACTCAAGACTGCAAAGCAAAGCAGTGAAACGAAAGGCTTGGTACCGTGAAATGTGGACACAACTTAATCTCTCTAATGGAGAGTAGAACATCTATACGTCAAGAGTGCCTTTCCACGTTCTGGCTGCTCTTCCATATGACGCTCATGTATAGTAGTAATATGTGCGTGGTGGGGCAGATTATCTGTCCATCACTAAGTGACAGTCGCCACCGTTTACTGGATCAAGAGGGCCCACTAATGGCGAATCTCTTGGATGCACCATAGTCATACTGATTGGGAAGTCTTGTCTATCCCATCGACGAATGATAATGTGCATTTTGTTTCTTCCATGTATGAATAATCCAACTAAGACAATCACCCTCCAAACAAAATCGATTTTTACTACGGAAAAAAAAATTGAAAAAGAAAAGGTTGAAAAAATTGAGAATTTGGTGCCATCCCTTAAAGAAGGCCCTGCATTAGGGGTAGACAAATTGGCGCCAAAAGTGATAATCACCTCCAAAAAGTAGTGTAAAACACGTTTCCGGCGCTGATGGGTCCCCACCTGATATAGGGCAGACCTTAAGCATTTTTTAAAGGATTGCACCAAATCCTCACTGTTGTCTTCCATATAGTGTCATCACTCTCACCCTGATATACGAGGTGCAGATTTGGTGCACCTCCGTAAAAAATGTGTAAGGTCCACTCTGCATCAGGGGCAGACACATCAGTGCAAAAAAGTGATTTATACCTTTTGAGGTGTACTTTTCACTTTTTGGTGCTGACATGTCTACCCCTAATACAAGACAAATCTTAGGTGTTTTTTAAGGGGGCACACCAAATCCTGGGGCTCATACACGCACCAATCCAAACTAGAATTCACAGCTGGACCAATTTTGTTCAATCCATCTCTCTCTCTCTCTCTCTCTCTCTCTCTCTAGTCTTTTCTGATGGGTACCATAAATTCAATTCAAGCAGACAGGTTGGGATCATGTACAAATGAAATTCATGTAAACAGGTGCAAATGGCATTAGGGGGCTGACGCATCAGCACCGAAAAGTGATTTACACTTTTTGAGGGCATGCTTATCACTTTTCGGCTCTGATGTGTTCACACCCTGACACCGTTTGCACCATTTTCAGGAAATTCATTTGCACCTATTTTTTTCCTCAATCAATCAGGCATGTTCTAACTCTGTTTAGATCATGTCTGGTCTCTTTATGTCCTATTAGGATCTGTCTACAACCAATGTACACGATTTGGAATAAAAAGATGTGCACAACCTATGCACAACCATTTTTTTTTATACCAAACCGTGCACTTAGATTGTGGACAAGTCCTAACAGGACATAAGTAGACAGACAGGATCCTGAGCTGTTCTACTTCTATTTCTTTCTTTTTCCAGTTACAATTCCACCGTAATGCCATCAAAGAAGAAAATATCATAAAATACCCCGTAATTATAAATATTTTTCTTGGTTTCCCTTCGAACAATAGAATAATCTAAATGGTCTAGAGCAATAAGGAGAATAATTTTCTGTGATGAAAAAACCTCTGTTGGTGTGCCATATATTGATACATGATGTGTCCTTGAACTTGGTGGCTCTTTTGGGACACCTACTGTTTCAACAGAGCACATTTCTTGATGTTTTTAATCCCGACACACCACATGTCAGCTTATAAAAAAAATGGTCGGTCAAACTAAAAATAAGATTCTTCACAAAAATAAATAATAAAATAATAAATAAAAACTGAAAATAATAATATGTTTGTGCTGAAATTGGGCTTGAGGCCCACATGAGATGTTTTGATGGATGGAACTTTATGTGAGCTATATAACCATCAAGGCTTGGGGCAAGTGTTGAGGAGCACGTTGAGCCCAATTGGACTCTTATGTTTGGATATCATAATCGGCCTTAGGTAGGCTGCAAGCCAACTCCGACCCTGCTCATCAAGCAAGAACCAAACACATGGCCCATATTTTCCATTCTCTGGTCCATGAGAAGCTCAGTACACCGAGGGATCCTCTGTTGTGGAAACCTGTCACAGAAGCCTGTCGCGATTACCACGTTCTAACTTGTGAGAAGTATTTTAGTTTTGTGCATGTTTTGGGTGCCTTTATTTTAACCAAAGCAGTTAACATGAGCTAATGCTAGGGTATCTCGTAAAGCGACGATGTGTATTATTACTTGGATGCAGCTAGAAATTAATTAAAAAAAAAAAAAATTAAACTAAAGAACGCCCAAGAAGCGATATGCAGCATGGGACCCAATTGCAGTGAGAAGTAGGCACGTTTTCTACACTATGGACAATTGGGAGAGAATCTAGTCATAGAGAGTATGGTTTGCTTACCTAAAATGAAGGTCCCTTGAGAAGGTAATTTGCTCCCCATTAGTAATTGGGATAAGGCATTATTGAATTGAGTTTATTTAAGAGATTTTCTTACTAAAATGCTAGTATTAAGATTTCTCCCAAGATAATCAATATTTAATTCCAAAATACTATTTATTATTTTTTTACTTTTGACAAAAATATAATCAGAAGGTGGCATGATTCTTTGAGTTGACTCCAATGCCCCTGAGTCGAGTTACTCCTGAGCTATTCGAGTCAAGTAAAAAATCTGAATTGGTGAAGCTTGGTTTAAAGACAATAAACATTGTTCATGCTACATAAAACTGAACTCCGAGGCAAGCCGAGTTAGCCCTAATTGAAATGTTGAAGAAGAAGAAGAAGAAGAAGAATATGCTTCCCGAGCTCTACTTTGAATTGCTGAAATGTTATGTTTTACAATAGTAAAATTTATATAAAGATAATACATGAGTGAGAGGGTATTTCTAGCAAGCAGCAATAGACAAGAAATTATATTTCTTACTTATTTTAAAGCTTTACAGCTTACAACTTTAAATATGCTTGTGTTGCCTCACATTAAATTTCTGAAATGCTTATATTTCTTCCTTATTTTAAGGCTTTATGACTCACAACTTTAGACAGCTGTTTTTTTATTTTTTATTTTTGCTTTTTTGGTTAAACATGTGCTGCCCTGATGAGCTTCACTTTGAATTGCTGAAATGCCAAGTTTTACTATTGTAGAATATATGGAAATATGCATGCATACCTGAGAGAGGGTGCTTCTAACAATCAGCAAAGGACGTATTTCTTCCTATTTTTTTTAAGGATTTATGACTCACAACTTTAGATTTGCATTGCTGCTATCTTGAGCTTCACTTTGAATAACTGAAATGTTTTCATTTCTTCCTCATTTAAGGCTCTATAGCTCACAATTTTAGATTTGCACGTGCTACCCTGTCATGCTTCACCTTGGAGTGCTGAATGTCATGTTCTACTATTGTAAAATGTATCTAAATATATGTATAAACATGAGAGAAGGTGTTCTTAGGAAGTAGCAACAAGTAAGGAATTAAATTTCTTCCTCATTTTAAGGATTTACAGCTCCCAACGTTAGATTTGCATGTGCTGCCCTCTTGAGCTTCACTATTGAAATCGCTCCGGATTCTGTGCACTCAACGTTAGCTTTACTATTGTAAAATGCACCTAAATATGTGTGCATACACGTGTTAAGGTTCTTTTAGGAAGCAGCAACAAGCAAGGAAGTAAATTTCTTCCTGATTTTAAGGATTTACAGCTCTCAACTTTAGATTTGCATGTGCTGCCCTCTTGTACTTTACCTTGATTGCCGAAATGTTTACATTTCTTCCTTATCGTAAGGCTCTATGGATCATAATTTTAGATTCGCATGTGCTTCCTGTCAAGCTTCACTTTGAATTGCTGTAATGTCAGTATCTAAATATATGTGCATATATGCATATATGAGAGAAGTTCAATTGCGAAAAGGCGCTGGGCTTCTAGGAAGAAGCAACAAGAAAACAAGCAAAGAAGTAAATTTCTTCCTTGACTTAAGGATTTACAATTCCCAACCTTAGATTTGCATGTGCTGCTCTCTTGAGCTTCAGCTTGAATTACTCAAATGACCCGTTTCATTTTGTAATGTCCCTAAATCTCTTCCTTAATTATATTTAATGCTAATTTATTCATATATCTCATCTCTTCTATCTATCTATCTATTTATCTATCCATTTATATCTATATCTATATTATATGTTAAAGCTGTAAGCATATATTTTGAAATCCGTCAGTCAATAAATGACATGTAACAGCATAACAAATAGTTATAGAACGTGCCACGTTGGATAAAAGATGAAAAGAGTAATATGCCTTGGCAAATGACAACTGTCTCCACATAAGTAATGTACAATCTAGTCAACAAGCAAGATACTCATGATTCAAATTGAAAAATGGTTAAGGCAAACGTGAGAGAAAAACAATGGTTTCGTGGTATCATGGGAAAACTTCTATAAATAAGGAAAATGACAAATACAATGAAAGGAAATCAATCAATCATCATCAATAATACTTTTTATTTGTAGCAGTAGCGTTAGAATAGGGGTAGTAGTAACTCGATCTTGTAGTGATTCGAAGTCCTATATCAAGTGATTCGACTGCATTGTAGAACCAAATTCAATGAAGTTCTTTCAGGAGAAGGACATTGGCCAATCTGTCTTGTTCAAAAAATTGGATTCAACGAAATATTCCCTCAACATTAGAGGAAGGACAATGGCTAATTTTCTTGTTCGAACGTATCTCTGTAACTGGTATCGTATTCTGGATTTACAATTTAGTAAATTTTTCTTTTTGTTATCAATTTGGGAGACACTGTTATATTGTAAAAGTCCTCGGTCTAGAGGTGTTACCCAACCCGAACCCTTTGATAACCCAAATTGGAAGACCCATCCATGTGTTAAGCCATAAATAAAAGAATTTTTGTTGACAACCAATAGATTAATGACCACAGTGGGAGATTAACTATAAATGGCACATAGAAGGGATAAACGACTTATTAACTCGAATGGTAAGGAGACAAGTGAATTGTCTCAGAACCTCGAAAGTAAACTCGATGATCTCATCGAAAGGATCGAAAAAGAATTTCAAATGATGTTAGGTATCTTGAGGGATGTCCTACTGAAAGTGCTCCAGCCTGTGGCGGAGAACATCTAGGCTAACTAGAACCTTGACACTAGGGATAGAGGGGTAATTGGTAGAGTAGATGTCCCAAAAACATTGAATAGGCTCAGGGGGCATGAAAGAGCTCTTAGGTATCCCGAAGGACCTGGAGTCAAAGATTTCCCTGAGCTAACCCAACAAGAGCTAGTTATAGCCTCTCTAAGGGGGTTAAAATAGAGGAATCAAGGCCCCATAGGTTATCACATGGGGTTGAATGTGCCAATAGAGCTAGAAAGGCTCGAGTTATACAAAAACCCTACATTTGAAACCAATGGGATGCCTGGACATGATCAATGGGTATCTTAGAATAAGGGACAAGACTAATACAATGGTCAAAATGGTTACTATGATCCAAATGTCCAACAACCCTATCAAAACGACTGTGTTGGGCAAAATGCCAATGGATATGGGCATTCGGGGCCAGGTCCTCCACTTACTAGGAGATAGGATTCACCAAACTATTGGGATAATCCATTCCATGGGGAGTTTTCCAATGGGTATGGATATGGAGGGCTAAACCCATAGCCCAATAGAAGACAAGAGTTGCCAAATCACTAGGGAGGTCTTTTCCCAAACATTGATGAATTTGTTGGTACAAGCATGGGATACAATGATCAACCTCCACCTTACTAGATGACTTATCTAGGATAAGGGCAACCATATAGTGTAGTACCATAGGGATATGCCCAGAATCCTCAAGAACAAGTCATAGGAGTCCTTGAAGAACTGTATAGACCTGGTCTTAGACGGGCCATACATCCAACATAAAGGAAGCCATACCCGAAGCAAATTGATAAGGACTATGAGTTTCCTCGAGGGTATAAGATACTTGATTTTGGTACATTTTCAAGAGAGGATAGTAAGATGGCTATGGAACACATTAGCTGATTCACCACGCAGTGTGGGGAATTTTTTAACCAAAGATACTATAGACTCGGACTGTTCCCTAACTCCTTAAGAGGACAAGCCTTTACTTGGTATACCAATCTCTTGCCAAACTCGATATGAAGCTAGGAAGAAATGGAAGATAAATTCTAATTTCACTTTGTTCTAGCGGATATAGGAGTCTCAATGGCTGATTTGGCTAAGTTAAAACAATATCAAGGAGAAATGGCTGAGCAATTTATCATGTGATTTAAGCGAGCCAAGGCTAAGTGCCTTAGCAGATTACTAGAAGTCGAGTTCGTAAAACTCACCCAGGATGGCTTGAACTTCGAAATTAGAAAGAAGTTTGAAGGAATGACCTTCTTTGACTGATTCGAACTATCAGAAAGGGCTACTCGCTATGAAAACATCCTCAGAGAGGAAAATCAGCGACATACGTCCTTATACGAGACTTATTACCAAGACCTAAATTATGAGGTTGATCTAGTAGAATTTGTAGGAAATTGACCTTTCACATGTGATGCCTTAGCTAGGAAAGATACCCAACCCCAGGAATCAAATAAGCCAATGATGGCAATAAAAACATACTCTTTTGATTTAAATAAAGCAGACCAGATCTATTGCTCGAAGCCAAACAAATCAAATTAGTTGAAAGACATAGGATCCCAATACACAATGAGTTGCATACAAAAGATTACTACAAATGACATAATTCATTCACACACTCAACTAATAAGTGTAGTATTTTAGAATGTCATCCAGGAAAGAATCAACAAAAAGTTGCTTCAATTTCCTGATAAAACTAAGGCTATGGAGGTAGATATGAACCCTTTTCCAAAACTGGTGGATGTTAATATGATCACCATAAATTGGGAATCGAAGGGGAAACAAGTAAATATTGAGAGAAACAAATAAAAATGCTAAGCTCACCAATGTTATATCTTTTGTGGGGCTACATTCAGTTAATCGCGCATTACAATCAAGGTCACTAGCTATGGAAAAAGCTCCAGATATGGCTGACCACATAAAAGCATTACTCAAATGCTTTAATGAGATGGCATGGGAGACATAGTTTGACAACAACAATGATGAAAGATTTACAGTCGACGAAGATGATTTCTGCATCTATGATTGGTGTGGCAGGATAATGGCTAAGATTATGGTTGTAGCTTCAAAAAAGGAATTGGAAGTCCCTATGCCAACCGAGTCTGCTACAAAGAGGAAAGAGCATCCACGACCAATGAATGTGTCCTAGGCCCCTTATGTTAGGGACTGACGGCCCAACAAATGGGCAAAGGAAAGAGGTCAGTATGTAAACAAACCTTGGATGGGAAGAGAATCATCTTGAGAATCTTCCCAACCCATAAGGATGGTAAAACCACCTCTAGGGGAGCTCAACAAATGGGTGAAGGTGATTTTGCTTACCAGTAGACACCATGCAAAAGGCACTCCAGTATATAAGTATGGATAAAATCTTGAGTTTCCATCAATGACAAGGAACTAGAAGAGAAGGTGGCTTAGGCATCATGCTATGGCTTGACAAAGAAGTCCGAACAAAGGCCCTGACCAGGAGCTGCGAATGCAACGAGAAGCACAGGAAGGAAGCAACCATCACCGAGTGGTCAATCATCCCTCTCAACTATTAAATAGATACATCATTTATAGATGAGTCGAGTAAAAGGGAACACAAGAAATTGAAGAGGGGATGCTTCCCTGTGCTCAACATCAATGATAATCAGGAACCAAAACCATATGCGTGCCCATCAGTCAAAAACTGAGAAAGGCCAAGAAAACTAATCAAGACAAGCCTCATAATACCCCACCAGTCATCTAGGGTAAAGGTGGAAGAAACCAGCTGCAAGAGCATATGGCTCTGGCAAATATGGTAGAGCTACCATCAAAAGAAGATGATTTTAGTGACTTTGAGAATGAAAGATTGTTTGTAGATTCGTTCACACCTTCAAAATCAGTTACAGATAATCCACCTAGTGACACAAGAAATACAACCATGACTTGCTTTGGTAGTTGTCTCGAGAAGGTAGTCAACTGCAACATGATACTTACATTACTCGTCCAGTTCAGAGCTTAACAAGACTAGGTCTTTGAGGTTGAGAAGGAACTTTAGGACATTATTACCAAGAAACCGACATCGATGAAACTTGAGGATGACACATCAAAGGGAAACGAATCAAAGACAGACACAAAGGAACTAAAAGGTAAACTCATCTCTGACAAACCTTCCAAAAATATAACCTAACACTTAAAACCTTTATATATAAAGGTACATAAGGAGGGTCAATGAGTAAATAGAGTGTTAATCGACAATGGGGTAGTTGTAAATATAATCCCTTTTTCCATGATGAGGAAGCTATCAAAGGTCGACAACAACCTAGTACTGACAGATATATCTGTATGTGAATTCTTTGGGAAGCCACCAGGACCAGAGGAGTCCTTCAACTCGAACTAAGAGTAGGAAGTAGAACTCAAGTAACAACATTTTTTTTGTAGTTAATACTTCCTTTAATTACAATGCATTATTAGGTAGAGATTGGATACACTCGAATTGGTGCTTTCTTTCATCTTTGCATCAATTATTATTATTATGGAATGAAAATAACTCCGTGGAAGTGGTACATGCAGATTAGAAACCCTTCCTAGCCTCAACAAATAATGTCGAGGCTCACCTTTATGAAGAAAATCTTAGAACTATCAAGCTGGTGGGAGAAGATAGTAAAGGAAAACTCACAAAGGTTACTGTTCAGAAAATTCAAGAAGATGATACCTCGATAACTGAGAAATTTGAAGAATTGTGCAGGGAATTATTTAACCCTTGTTTATCAATAGAGCCAGAGAAATCCCGCCTAGAAAATAGAGAAGGGCTAGATGATTGGCCTAGATAAAGAAAAAGAAGAGGCCATACAAATGGCATGAAAAGATTGTCAGGCTACCTAACAGGAAGAAAAATTGAGATGTATCTTGCTGAGTGTACCACACATAAATAGCTCTATGAGCATGGAGCCATGGGAGTAGAAGAACTAAGTATGGCCCCTACGAAGTTGGATGACTTAAAGGCCGAAGTCTAGGACAATTTGAAGGAAGTAAATTTGGGTTCAATAGAAGACCAATGCATAACATATGTTAGCGCAATGCCTAAGTCACCAGAGTTCGAGAAGATGATAATAGTCCTAATACGATATAAAAATTGTTTTGCTTGGGACTACTCAGAGATGCCTGGACTAGATAGAAAGCTTGTCGAGCATCGACTGTAGACAAAAGATGGATACATTCCTTTCCAGCGACCGCTTAGATGAATGACTAGTGAAGTAGTATTGAAGGTCAAAGAGGAAGTCGAAAGGCTACTAAAGGTTGGGTTTATTTGGCCCATCAGGTATTGAAATTCCCAAAATGGATCCTAAAGGGGGGTGAATAGATCTTTATAAAATATTAAAAAATTCTTTTAAATAAATTATTCTTTTGAAATAATTTATTTAGCCCCAATTTAAATTACTTAATTTTTTTAATCAATATGTAGCGGAAATTCTTTTAATTGAATAAATTGATTTTCTGTGAATTTATCATAGACCATGGGGCTCCGTCACGCACTATAGTGTTACCTATAGTAGAGCGGGAGTAGGGTTGATAAATTCCTTAAGGTTGTTTAAATTAATTCTTTATCAATTTTAACCTTAGTTGAAGTCACTTAAATATGTTGGATTAATTTGTATAAACACAAAATAAAATAACACAAACAAATTACAACATATAAATTTATAGTGGTTCAGCCCTTTGGCCTATGTCCATTCTCTAAACGACTCACCCAAGCCTATTTAATTTTTATTAATAGTTCTCTTAAACTAATACAGGTAAATTAATAAACCTGAAATTTACTTACAAGTAATAGAAAATCCACTCCCTTGTAAGTGTGCTCCTAGTGTCTCTAGTGGGCACGCTCCGTTTAGTGACTCCGATGGACTAATTCACACTTGGTGTCTTCGGTAAATGTTCTACGAATAATGTTTTTGGTGACTCCAACAAAGGCAAAGAATCCACATTCGGTGACTTCCGCGAAGGCTACGACTTGTTGTAGATGAAAGAATCGTTGTTCTTCAAAATGCCTCTTATGACGAATTTAACTTGTATAAGCACATTCATTACTCCCAAAAGATTTAACTACAAAGGTTTAAGAAGCTTATAACTGACCTTGAATGGATATAACTATGGTGGAATAATTTCAAGGTCATTGGCCAACAGGAATTTAACTCATAGGCTTTTGGCTCATACTTTTAGCTCTCTTTCTCAAGAATTTGGCTATGTGTGCATAAGTATTGTTCTCTATATTTCTTAGGGTTCAAAGACCCTATTTATAGAGGTTTAGAGAAGTTAAGTTCGTCCCTCAACGACTAGTTTACAACAGTAAAAAAACAATGAAAAATTCAAAATTGAATTTTTTCGTTGGGGACCGATCCCACTTTATTTAGGACCGATCCTAATGACTGATTTCAAAAATATTGGAACCGGTCCCAATTCTAGAAAATTCATTTTCAGTGAATTTGCTCCATTCCGCTCGTTTTGAGTACTTATAGGCCACAAGCAGACGTCAGGACCAAAAGTTATGACCGTTTTAAGTTGGGTCATTTTTCCTATTCAACACAATTTAATTTTTTCTAATTTTAGTTCATCCTTGGTCCAATCTTTATGGAACCTTTTCTAGGTTTGGGTTATCCATTTTTTAATTCACTCTAAGTCCACCTAAGGTTAAGTCTATACCCAAACACCCCATTGCTACTTACCAACATTTTACGATTTTACCCTCAAATTTTGGATGTTGGCTTCATTAAGGTAGCTAGCACTTGAGACTTAGGAAATCTTCAACAATGCTTGAGTTTCTTTGGCTTGGTCATTTCGGCTTCAAGTCCATCTTCTTGGTGCTTTCCCGAACTCCCTTCTTGGACTTACATGGGTATTTAATTTACATCATAAAGTCCTACTACATGACCACTACATGTACTTACATTATTTTATGCATGACCATTGACAATACATAAGACCTAATAAGGATTAGTGCACCACAATCTGTATCCCTTTACACCAAATGCATAACCAAGGAAAATATACTTTTTAGCTCTTGGTTCCAACTTACCTTCATTAACATGGGCATTAGTTGGATAACCAAAAATGTGTAAACCAGAGTAATCTGTGGGAGTGTCAGACCATGCCTCATGAGGCATCTTGCACTCAATTGTCATTGATAAAGATAGGTTCACCAAGTGACAAGCTGTGGTAACTGCTTCTGCTCAGAACTCTCTTCCTAACCCACCATTAGAGAGCATGCAACGAGATTTCTCAAGTAATGTTTTGTTCATGCCTTTTGTCACCCTGTTCTACTGAGGAGTATGCCTAACTGTGCAGTGTCTCATAATCCCCTCATTTCTACAAAACTCCAGCTCATTGTCTGTTCTCAACCTCTTGATCTTCGTGCCTATTTTTCTCAATCATTGTCTTCCACCGCTTGAAGTTTATAAACACCTCATCTTTCTTTTTCAAAATGAACACCCAGACCTTCTTAGAGAAGTCATCTATGAATGTCAACATATAGCGAGAACCACCCTTTGAAACAACTCGAAATGGGCCCCAAAGATTCGAATGAACATAGTCCAATGTTCCTTTTATCCTATGAACAACAGTATTGAACTTCACTTTGCATTGCTTCTTAAACACAGAGTGCTCACAAAAGTCTAACTTCACTGTCTTTTAACCACCAAGCAAGCCTTGCTTGCTCAACACTGTCATCCTCCTCTCAACCATATGTCTAAGTCGCATATGTCAAAGGTGGGTAGTGTTTGAATTAGTATATGTAGATGATGAAACTGTTGTTACCCCTAAAACTATACTACCCTGTAACACATAAATTTTCATTCTTCTGCCCTCTCATCACCACTAACGCGCCCATTGTCATCCTCATGACTTCACCTTCAATGGTATACTTACATCCAATAGAATTAAGAGCGTCTAATGAGATTAGGTTCTTCTTCAGGTTTGGTATATGTCGAACATCTGTCAAGATCTTAACGATGCCATTATGCATCCTAATATGAATTATTACAACTTCAACAGTCTTACAGGTCATGTTATTTTTCATCAAAACTGCACCATCGTTTACCTTCTTATATGTTGTAAACCAACTTCAGTTCGAGCACATGTGAAAGAAACAACCTGAATCAAGGATCCACTCTTCATCAGTATACACACTACAATGAGAAATAATGAAGATATTCTCAGAACCATCAGAACTATCTTCTGCTACACCGGCCACCTCTTTTCCCTTATTCTCCTTTAAGTTTGGGCAGTCTCTACGAAAGTGCCCAGACTTATGACAGTAATGACACTTATAATTCTTTGATCTAGATTTGGATCTAGATTTTCCATTTTTAGATGAACTTCTCTCCCTTTTCCTTTCTCTAGCCACCAACCCTTCTGCTTGGCTATCACCTTCTTCTACAATCACTTTGACATCCTTCATGGAAATCACATCATTCCCATAAAAAAGGGTAATGACAAAGTACTTATAAGATAGGGGTAGGGAATACAACAGAATTAAAGCCGGATCCTCATCATCCACTTTTACTTCTATATTTTTTAAATCCATAATAATTTTATTGAATTCATCTAAATGAGTCTTCAGTGACATACATTTTCTCATCCTCAACATAAAAAGGCGTAACCTATTCGTGAGAGATTTTGTCATATATAGACTCTCTAATCAAAGCCACAATCCAATCATCGTCATCTCATTAGCAGCCTCCCACAGAACTTCATCAGATAGCCACATTTGAATCGCATTAAGTGCCTTGATGCCAAGTTCTTCTTGTTCATCTTCCTTCATCGTCGTGGGTAATTTATTATTCCCTAACAGTGTCTTGTATAGTCCCTGTTGTTCCAACAACATGAGCATCTTAACGCGCCAGAGACTGAAACTATTCTACCCATCGAATTTCGCAACTTCATATTTTGCCACCATTACAACGATCAACTGAGCTCTGATACCAGTTTGTTTATGTAGAAACCAATGATATATCGAAATAGCAAATCAAGAAGATGAAAAAAAAGTGCAAAATAGGAATTAAACACAAGAACAACAGATTTACGTGGTTTGGCGTAAGCTGATGTCCATGGGTGAAAACAAAGAGAGAATTCCACTATTCAAAATTGAGATTACAGAGTAGTGTAGCCGCGTCTCTCTTCCTCCACACAAAACCCTAGAACACACCCTATATATAGCTAGGGGTAAGTAAAATTACCATAATACCCCTAGGAAATAGTTGGAGGTGTCTTGAATTCACATGTTTCCTAAACTATGTACAACCCAATAAACCAAGGAAACCATTTTCTTTAGAAAGTTTGTTTATTTAGGTCTCTTAAGACCTTAATGGTTTAGGGTTTCTTGGGTGTGTGAGTTTCCAATAAAAAGGTGTCTTTTATGGGTTTTAGGGCTACGAGAAGACAGTGACAATTTGGTTTTCATCAAGACTTTATAGAGAAGCAATAACGTATTTTGTGTGGAGGGTTTTACCTCTGGTTATAGAACTCATCATTGTGCCTTTTGTAATCTCTTTGTTTTCCATCTTAGTGAAAGTTCTTGACTGTTTTCGCCCGTGGTTGTAGGCAGGTTTGCTAAACCACATTAAGTACTGTCTTGTGTGGTTGTTCTTTGCCATTTACTATTTTCTCGTATTGTTTCATACATTGCATACTTGAATCCGATCCACATTTGTTCCATTATGCTTCTTGGCACAACAAATTTTATGGCAAAACAAACCAAGTTGCATATTTAAGGTATCAGTATTTATTCTACCTGCGGCCTTATGCATTAGAGTAATACAAAGGTTTTACCTCCAAGGTATTCTATTGACCTATTGCTCTGTTGAAAAATGAGTAGATGATATCATCCGATTGATGTTTCATTGGCCATTTAAAAAATAAAAAATAAATAGATTGTTGTAATTCCCAAAGATTGA
>JAOXJP010256525.1:0-21454 GCA_025762735.1 Platanus orientalis | reverse complement strand
TGCTATTTAAAGATTGTTCTGATTCATTTATGTGAGCCCTAATCATCTTCGGCATTTACATATGAGTTCAGATGGCTGTCGGACGTTGATTTTTAAGATTTATAATACTTCTATACCGGATAAGGAAGTTTTAAATTCAGCTAGGGCTCTGCTGGCTTATGGCCTTGGGACCAGGTGCTCTCAGCTCTTCTTGTTTTTGTTCTCTGCTGGCTTAGGAGCCTATTGTAATGACTTTATGGTAAACTATGGCTAGGGCTGTCAAAGAGCAGAGTTAGCTCGGCTAAGCTCTGAGATTGGATGATCATGAGCTGGGATTGAACCTTGTTTGAAGCTCTCAAAATTGAGCCTGAGCCTCCAATTAAGCTTGTTTTGCTAGCTAGGTGAGCCTGAGTACAGTTGCACTAGGTTCAGCTCACAAAAAGCTTGGTTCGGTAAGGCTCTAATATATATAAAACCTTGTTATCTCTAAAGAAATCCTAATATAAAACCTAGGTCATCTTGTCTCTTCCCAAGTCCTTTCACTAATATAAAAGGGCAGTCCCAGTGCATGAGGCTCTGGCCACTGCGGGGTCTGGGGAGGGTCAATGTACGCAGCCTTACCCCTGACAAGCAGGGAGGCTGTTTCCGTGACTCGAACCCAAGTCCTTTCACTGATATCTATAATGAAAATTCTTTGTCCTATCTAAAACCTTTGAATCCGTCCTTTTGCTACATTTTATTGTTTTGTTGAATTTAGAGCAAACATAAAAAGTCAACTTCAATCCTTTCGTGGTAAATCATGTATTGAGGTTATTACCCGAACAAAAAGGCATTCTGTTAAATTAACGATGGGATTCTACAAAGCTGTGGAGTTGATCCTATCCTTCTGATGATGCTTTCCATGGGGAGTTTGTTCTATGCAATATAGCCTACTTGTCCATCTACCGGATCTAGAACCCAAGGATTAGTTTTTTCCGTGTGACATGTAGGGGTGTCAATGAGCCAAGCTTTGCTCAGCTTAGCTTAGGCTTATCACATGAAAATAAAGCTCAGGCTCATGTCAAGCTCAAGCTTGGCTCGGTTCACCAAAGCCCAAAAGTAAATGTTTTGAAATAGGCCCAATGGCCCACTAGTGGTTTAATGGTCTTGTTTGAAATGGGATATATATATATATATATACACACACACACATGTGGAGCCGATCTTTTAACAAGCTGAGCTTAACTCAAGGCTCAGGCTTGGCTGATAATGAGTTGAGATCTGGGCCAAACTTAGCTAACTAGGCTCATTGACAGCCCAAGTGACATAGAAAAGCTTTGTATCAAGGCAGCTTTAGCTTTGGCTACGCCAAAAATTCATGTCTCCACTTTTACCTGGCTTCATATTCCGGCCTCTACTCGAAGACCCCCATCTCAGTAACATCCAAATGCAAGAGATGATATAATGACAGAGAGGAGAGATATGCGGGGGATTAGATGACGATCTAAGTCTGGAAATCTCAATATACCATTGCCGGTGGTTATCCTTGTCGTCGTCGGCAAATCCCCTTCACATCGCCGGTGAAAACCCCCCTTTCCTCGTTGGTATCCACTCTTGTATTCATTGGTTGTAGTACGTCTGGTATTAGGGTATTGAAAGTGAGCTTGAGTCAGAATGAGCTGAAAGAGAGAGATGTGAAGGATTGTGAGGGCAAGCGTTGCTCATAGCTAAAGCATGTATTCAAAAATTTTCTTTTTAGTTCTTGTGTTTTTTGGGTAAAGAGCTGTAGCTCAGTCATTCATTATTCCGTGAAACTTGATTATATAGTTCTGTTGTAATAATAGAAACAAGTACACCGACAATATCTAATGAATTCCATCTATCCGAAACTTGGTCCCTTGCTGCTATCTAGTGAGTTGCATTGTTGCTGGTTTGAGACACATATGATACTGAGATATTCATCAACTTCATGAGGCTTCTATGATCTTGAATTTGCTTTGAGATGCACCATGGTGGATATATGTCAAAGTTGTTCAACAGATGGACAATTTACCTTCAGGAAGAAAGTCATTAAACTTTTTTTCATATGCCAATTTGATTCCAATAAGGAATCCCCAAGCTTCAGCCTCTTCTTCAGTGCATCCATGGATTGTTTTTGAGATACCATTAACAAATGCTCCAGATTGATAGATGGTGTATTTGGTTTATCAAATTTTCTTCCACAAACCTCAATCATGTGATGTTATCATTACATACTCGTAATGCCTTTTCAATTGTCATTTGAGCAGTGACTGGTTTTGTTTGGAAAGCCTTTTGATTTCTTGATTTCCATTATCGCTCCAATTCCTCATTTTGGATGCATTTTTTGTAGCAGTTTTTTTATTCAAACATAATTTTGATGATTTTCCATATTTTGAAACTCTAGAATGAGAAAATGCATTCTTTGGAGTGTTTCCAAATGGGCCCTTATTAATTATTATTTTTTGATAGGTAAACATTAGTGGTTAATTTATTAGTAGATGAGGGCGGGTTTTTAAGCCAGTTCTGTGCTACAACATCCACAGACCTGGGTTCAAATGAACATTTGTTCTCTATTTAAAAGAGACACCAAATTCAAAATCATCACGTGGCAGCCTGTGGTGAGAGGACATGGTAGGACATACATAATCCTGGACAGAACATTTGTTTCCCTTTCACAAAAGGGAAAAAATTGTGTAATTGGCAATGACCTAATCTTTGGAACGTTGGTAAGGTCCTTTGGCACACTAGCATATGTTTATCTAGGAACCATAAGTTCTACCAAAAAATTAAAAAAAATCTAGAAATCATGAGTGTTTGGAATTGGAACCATGTAAAAACCATTTCCTTTACCCAAAAAACAAAATTGTAAAAATCATTTCAATTTATTTTATTATTTTTTATCTCAATTGTGAATTGCCATGTAAACTATGTGGGGGTAAGGATGGGATTCTGTTGTAATCATATTTAAAATGAGGATCTTTAAGGAATTTCAATAAGGGGTCTGCCAATCCTGTGCACATTTAATACACACTAGAGTTAGCATTCCACTCTTGAAAAACGAAAAAAGTTAATGAAAATTTTCTTTCTATTTAAGGCTATCAATTGGGCTAGGTTGACCTGAAGCCTGACATATCCGGCCCGAAAAAATAAATGGGTTGGACCAACATAACCTTGGGCTGGGCTGAATTCAGGCTCAATTTTAGGCCTGGAGTTTTATTCGGGCTGAGTTTGGGCAGCCTCAAGTAAAGCCCAAGGCCTGGCCCAAACTAGTTAACAAGTAAGGCTGCACAAAGGATTGGACCAGCCCAGCCCGAGGCCCAGACATGTCTCTCTCTCTCTCTCTCTCTCTCTCTCTCTCTCTCTCTCTCTATATATATATATATATATATATAGGCCTATTAGCTTAGTTGGTTTGAATATTATGATGGTCCTAGGTTCAAGACTTGCATAGGTCATTAGTTACACTTCAAAGATTTTATTTTTCAATAAAAAAACTTAAGTTAATAATCCCTTTAAAGCACTTGTTCGTAAATGTGAGGTCTTGAGTTTGACTTGCAGTAAAATTAATATATTTTTTAATATGAGACTGCTTGAGGCGTGATAAAATAATTAGGACTAAGTCTGGACCTAAGTATTAAATTTTTTTTGAGCCCAGGCCCAATCCAACCCTGTAATGTATTATAATGGGCTTGAGACTGGGCCTACCATGGTCTGGTCCGAGCCCGGCCCATACCCACCCCTATTAACAAATAATAATTTTATTTAGATGTTGATATTAGGCCTATATTTTTTGGCAAATAATCTGCTCCTGCGTGTTGTGAGCCTATTTTATCCAACTATGAGTTGGCAAAGGCACGTTGTAACACCCTGCACATTCCTATGTGACAACAAATAGGTATTGGGTACATGACATGAGATGTGGCTTAACGAATGCCCCTATTGCTTTTATGGACTTGATGACCGCATCTTCAAACCCCATTTGGATAGTTTTGTGTTTGTGTTCATTGACGACATACTCGTAAATTGCAAGAGTTTGAAGGACCATGAGGAGCATTTGAGGATTATATTATAGATTTTGAGGGAAAGCAAGCTGTTTGCGAAGTTCATCAAGTGCGAGTTTTGGTTGGACCAAATTATGTTCTTAGGCCACTTGATATCCAATGATGGGATATTTGTGGATCCTAAGAAGATTGACGTAGTGGTGAATTAGTTGAGACATCGTAGTTTCTTGGGTTTAGTCAACTACTATAAAAAATTTGTTGAGGGTTTCTCGAGTATTGCTAGACCTTTGACAAAGTTGACCCAGAAGAATGCAAAGTTTAAATGGAACGAGGCTTATGAGAAGAGTTTCAAGGAGTTGAGGGACCAACTTATTTCTGCCTCAGTTCTCACTCTGCCATCGGAATCTGGTGGGTTTGTAGTGTATTGTGATGCCTTAGGAAAGGGTTGGGTTGTGTGTTCATGTAGCAAAACAAGGTGATTGCATATGCCTCGAGACAGTTGAAACCGTATGAGTTGAACTACCCCACTCATGACTTGGAATTGGCTGCCATTGCCTTATAGATGTGAAGATACTACTTGTATTGTGAGACATGCGAGATCTACACCGACCCTAAAAACTTGAAATACATTTTCTTGTAGAAAGAGTTGAACTTGAGATAAAAATGGTGGATGAAATTGATTAAGGATTACGATTATACCATTCACTACCACCTTGGTAAAGTGAATGTCGTGGCCGATGCGTTGAGTAGAAAATCATCAAGTGCATTGGCTTGCTTGTCTATGGGAAGAGTTTCTCTATAGGAGAAGATGAGGGGGATGAATGTGGACCTTCATTTGAACAAGTTGAATATACTTTTCACATGCCTTAGGGTGTAGCCCACTATACTTGACAAGGTAAAAAGTGTGAGGATTCTTAAATTGTGAAAAATATGGATGAAGTGAGAAGTGGTGCTAGGACTAAATTTCGCTTTATTATGGTGCATTAAGATTTGACAACCGCTTGTGTCTTCCGAATGACCTCGACTTGAAGCAGGAGATTTTGGAAGAAGCTCACCATTTTGACTATTTAGTACACACAAGAAATACCAATATGTACCAAGACTTGAAGTTTTATTACTGGTAGAACGATATGAAGAGAGAGGTTATGGATTTTGTGGCAAAATGTTTAACTTGTTAGCTTGTATAGATTAAGCATCATTAGCCAGCATGATTTCTACAATTTTTAGACATTCCGGAATGGAAATGGGAGTACGTTTCTATGGATTTCATTGTGAGATTGCCTAAAACCAATAAAGGATTCGATTCAATTTGGGTGATTATGGACAAATTGACCAAGTCTTCCCATTTCCTGTCAATCCCTGTTGGACAAGTTGGCACAACTTTATGTGAATGAGATTATGTGATTGCACGGGATCTCAGTTAGTATTGTGTCTAACAGAGACCCAACGTTCGCTTTTAGATTTTGAAGGAGTTTGCATCAAGCTATGGGAACCAAGCTATTTTTTTAAATGGTCTTTCATCCTCAAATTGATGGACAATCTGAGAGGATTATCCACTCTAGAGGTATGATGAGGGCTTGTGTCATTAACTTGAAAAATAATTGGGATGGCCACCTACCGTTGATCGAATTCTCATATAATAACAACTACCAAGCTAGAATCCAGATGACTCCTTACGAGGCCTTGTATGGTAGACAATATCGATCCCTAATTTGATGGGAGGAGGTAGGTGAGAGGAAGATTATTAGATCAGAGCTTGTCTAAGTAACTACAACAAATATCTAACTTATCGCAATAGGCTGTTGTTGACATAGAGTAGACAAATAAATTATGTAAATAAAATGAGGTGGGATTTAGAGTTTAAAGTGGGAGATCATGTGGGTCCTAAGGTATCGCCGAAAAAAGGTGTGATGAGGTCCGGGAAGAAAGAAAAACTTGATCTGAGGTTTATTGGACCTCTCGAGATGTTGAGGAGGGTTGGTGACCTTGCTAATGAGTTGGCCTTGCCCCTAAAGTTGTCGCATATACATCATGTTTTCCACGTATTCATGTTGCAGAAGTACATGTGTGACCCTTCACACATTCTAGATTACGTACCGCTTCAAGTTCATGAAGACCTATCTTATGATGAGTAACTTATAAGACTTCTCTATAGGAAAGAGCAAGTGCTTTGAAACAAAGTTATATCATAAATGAAGGTCTTGTGGCAAAATCTCTTAGAAGAAAAGGCCATGTGGGAAGGTGAAAACAAAATGATGGTTAAGTATCCACATATGTTTCAAGGCTAAGGTACACACTAAATTCAAGAATTGAATTTTTATCACTGGGGGAATATAACACCTTACACATTTCTTTGTGGCAATAAACAGGTATTGGGTGCATGACATGGGATGTGGGTAAACCATCACCTATTATTTCACATTTAATGGTTTAGGAGGCAATGAGAGAGTTAATGGACCATAGGGGATAAGCTTAGATTAAAAGGGAACAAAAAAGAACCAAAGAGCTCAAACTTGGACAAGTTCGAGTGCTCGAGATGATTCTTTGAGCACTCGAAGTCCCTTGAATGCTCGAGCTAAGGAAATCCAGAACATGCATCTCCTCGACCGCTCGAGAAATGGAGTTCGAGCACTTGAACCTTGAACTTCGACCGCTCAAGAATGAATTTTTGAGCACTCAAATCTGAAACAGAGACAAAAGAAAAATACATAAAATGCCACTCCTGGGCTTTGGGATTCATTTATGACGAAAGTAAAGCTCATTTTTATCCAATTTAGACTTGAAAACATTAGAGAAAAACTTAGAGAGAAAAGGAAAAGTTGAGAAAGGAAAAGATGATTTCTTATCCAAAGAGCAAGGTAAGCTCAAAGACTTTAGTTTTAGCTTGGTATTTACTTAGTTATAGTTGGTCATTAAAAAACTACTAAGATTCATGAATTTTGATTATGTTTTTTGGTTAATCTCAGTGAAAAGAGAGAGTTCAAAAGAAAAGAAGATATTGGGGGAAGATCCCTTTTGATTTGAGGAGTGAAAAACTATAGTAAGTGGATATACATTATATGCACACACCTCCACTCATGAGTTCCTAAAAATGTGATTTTTATCCTATATTATGAAGATTTGTGGCTTAATCTCTATGAAATTGATTCTAGTAAGTAGATATATATTATATGTACTCTTTCCTTCCCTAAAATCTTAGTTTTGTTGAGTTGAACTTGAATTTGAAAGATTTACATTTAATCTCCATGAGTATGTAGATTTCCTTACGTAGGATCATAGTTTCATTGATTTAAGCTTGATTAGAGTGTTTATATCCCTATCTCAATGAGTTCTTAGAAGTGATTCAATTAACATGATATTGGTGTCATATTTTAGTAAGTTTGGTAATCTCTACTCTAAGGTGGGAAGTATTGTTGTTGAATCCTTATAGTTTTGAATGTGAATGGTGATTTTATGTATTATACCTTTGATTTCCCTTTAATACCCTACAATTTTGATCCCTACCCATTTGATTTATGGTCATAAGATTAGTTTTCCATGATTTACAAGTTGATAACATGCCTATGGATTCTTTATATAATCCAATTGCTTTGCTTGATGGATTTTCCTTGTTTCTTATTAATCAACGTAGATTTGTATTAATTTTATTGATTCCCATGTTAGAATCTTAGAATTTTTTGTGTTTATATTAGAATTCATATTCACTTGGAAGTTTTTGTAGCACAAGCATGCATGGTTTCATCTCTTTGCTTAATTAAGTAATTTCGTGAATCATTTTAATTGGACTTTCTATATGAGTTTTGAAGCATTTGAGCGATTTTGTTTTTTTTTTTTGATCGCATTTGGCATGACAATGTATTACATTCCATAAATTCCTATATGTTTTTAGATTTGAGCTTAACATTCTTGTTTGCATTATCGTTTTACCTTTATACACGAGATTCACATATTTGGTTTTAGTTCTTCATGAATTTGGACATATGAATATCTTTTGTATAACATACTTATGTAGTAACCATTACTTTACAAAAACATGTATTTGATATATCGTCTTTGGACACATGGATTTATTTTTGCACAATTGTCTTAGAGAATTTTAGAGGATTACCTTGATTCGGGGGGAATTATTTGGGATAACCCTTAATGCCTTGGAGATTTTTGCGGGCTAATATTGGTCTTTACAACCATTTTTAAGTTCCCAATCACTTGGTTATATTAATTGGTGAAGACGACCATAGTACTTATGGTTTATATGACTCATTTTAGGTACCCAATCACCGTGTCATATCAATAGATGAAGATGGTCATAGTGTCCATGGTCTATATAACCTTTTCAGGTATCCAATCACCAAGTCACATCAATAGGTGAAGACGGCCATCGTGTCCATTGGACTTTATAAATGCGGAGACCCCTTAGTTAGGTTGACCATTTGTAAAAATAGGTCCATTCATGGGTTATTAGCACATGTTTCAGATTTGTTGGAGACCCTACATGGATTGGGTTTTTTGCATTCCATTGGGATTTGTCGAAGACCCCACGTGAGTTGCTTGCATTCGGTTATGGTTTTGTCGGAGATCCTCCTTGGGTTATACACATTCGGTTTTTGTTTTTTATGGAGACCTTTATGGTTTAACATATAACATATGCACACTTTGGTTTTATTTTAAAAACCCTATGGTTATTTTTGAAACATAAATATACTTTAAATCATAGTAAATATATAGGTATTAATCTCTTGTTGCACTTGCATACGCTTTTGACATCTTTACTCTATCTTAATTCATTCTTATCTATTTTTGTGTTTATTTTATCATATCTCTTCCGTTGTATATTTTGTATATCTTCTTGCTGAGCTCATCAAACTTACCAAATTTTACACCACCTTACAGATTGAGTTTTGGAGGTAGAGGCAATACATGTGTTGCTTTGGATGTGAGAGAGGAGATGTATTGAGCGTCATGACCCATGGTTTATTTCCGTTTTGTTATCTAGTTTTGGACATGAGATTTACATAT
Source organism: Platanus orientalis (assembly GCA_025762735.1). NCBI lineage: Eukaryota > Viridiplantae > Streptophyta > Magnoliopsida > Proteales > Platanaceae > Platanus > Platanus orientalis. The sequence goes on along the minus strand of JAOXJP010256525.1, from coordinate 12,458 downwards.
GAGAAGTGGCCATTTGGATACCCCTTGTTGATGGGGATTAGTATAATGTTGTTGGCTTGTGGAAACATTTACTTTCGATGTGGACATGTGGATACCTTTGGTTAGTTTATATATGAAGATATTTATTATTCTACTACACTATGAAATTGCAAGTTTTTGTTGGCTGTTATTCTGCTGCACTTGATAATGTAAATGGTAAATGATTGAACAATCCGTTGCTATATGTGAATTCGAATGACTCAAATAATGGAATTTAAGGATTAAATGAAATGGACAAAATTTGTACAGAAAATGTGAAAGAGGAGATGGTCACACTCCAAAAATGAGGTTTCCCATAATGAGATACAGGTTCAAAGTGTGTCATCTAGTTGTCACCATCCAGATTCGGGCCCCAAACTTGACCCACGGAACCAGGTCGTACCCAAAGTACCTAATAGAGAAAGGAATTTTGTGTGTGTGAGAGAGATGTGGGTAAGATAAGATACAATCTTGTAATTGCTTTGAGAGGGAGTAAAACGCTGGTAATCTGAAATATCTTCTCTACGAACCCCAAAAAAATACAAGATGGAATAGCACCCAAAGAGTAAATGAAGAGTTTTAATTCATGCAACCCGAAGCCTACCTAAAAATACTGGGACTGTTTAATGGTACTGTTAGGGGTCTGGTGAGGGCTGAATTGGGTGTGGGACCCATATCGGCGTTTGGCGGGGCCCACCCATGAGTGAACTCAGCTTGACATGGCAAGCACATTTATCAAATCTAAATTACTAAGTTTAAATGTTCTTGAATTGAAGGTTCGTGTCTCCAAAGGCCAATATGATTTTTTGAGGGTTACGTTGTTCCCTTCTAGCAATTGGATGAAGGCTAAACATTTACCCTAAGGGGAGCTGTGTGCTGAATCCCTTAGCTCCAGCATGGCCTATATGGCCTTGTGAGATAGGCTGCATGGTCCTGTAATCGGCATATTGGACCTATGATGGGGCTTAGCCTAACCATGGTTGGGCATCCTTGGTAGGGTTGAAAGGAGTCCTATGCCACATAGAAGGGGAATCTATGATCTTCTTAGAGAATTGGGTTCCTTTAAGGATGGTACTTGGGGCCTTGGTGACTTGGTACTGTGTTTAGAGGTATGCATGGACAAGGTCTAGGCAGAGCCTTGATAGGCGAAGGGTGTCAACGAGCAAGTCTTGCCCAGTTCGGGGTCGTCAAATGAAGACAAAGCTCAGGCTTGTAAAGATAGGATGGGCTCAGGCTCGGATAATAAAAAAAAGGGTCCAATTGTCTAATGACCCGGTAACCCAATTTATCTTGTTTGAACAATTCTGTTGTCCTTTTATATATATATATATAATTCTTAACCAAAGGGAGCTTTTAGTGAGCTAAGCTTAGTGAAGCTTGGCTCAAGCTCACTTAGGAAACTTAAATCAAGGCTCATGCTTGGCTCTGCAAGCTTAAAACAAAGCTCAGACTCAGTTCATGATGAGTCGAACCAAGCTAGCTCGGCTCATTGACAGCCCTAGGTAGGCTTAGGCCAGGGCCCATTGTTTTATATCGCCAGCTTTGATTTGGCCTGGGCCTGAAAAAGCCAATCCTCTAGGCCCGAGCATGGCCAGACTTATTTTTTACGGGCTTTGTGCTGATATCACATGAAGCTAATGTTTTTCAAAAAAAAAAAAAAAAAAAAAGAATAAGAAAAGAAAAACCAATATATGATTCCTGTACAACCGGGCCAAGTTTAGCCTAAGCACGCCCAAGTTTAATCCTGGCATATAATTTGGCCAAGGGCCTCATCGGGCCTAAACTCAGGTTAGGTTATTCTGGTCAATTCGTTGGCTGTACCAAGCTAGTATGATCTTTTAAGGGTTATGATGTTCCCTTCCTGCAAATGAGCTAAAGGCTTAGTACCCACCTTGAGGGGATTTGTTGACAGAACCCCCTTCCCTACTTAACCTTAGCATGGGTTGTAAAGCCTTGGTAAAAAGGTTGTGTGGGCAATGACATGGGCTGCATTACCATAAGATAGAAATGTTAGCCCTATTATAGGGCATTGCCTCACCATACTCGGGCATTCCTCAGTACGGGTTGAGATTGGGCCTACACCACTCAGTGGAGTCTATAATCTCCTTAGAGGACTGGATTGCCTTTAAAGATGGTGCTTTGGGCCTTGGACAGACGCCACTATGTATTTGGCTTAGACCAGAGGTTTAGGTTCTTGTTGACATTAGCATGTAATGTGTGACAAGGATGACAGAGTTTAGGTTAGACTAAGTTATCCTAGGCCTTTGTGCCTAGATGTCCCTCTCCTAGAGGCTTAGCATAAATTTGGTCAACTCTAGAGGGATTGATTAGGTGATGGACATGGCTTAGGGAAATGCCTTGCATGTGGGAATGCTGTAGAGCTTGTGGTGCGGGCGACAAGCAACAGTGAGTTGAATAGCTCAAGTGGCAATTCATCCCGCAACTCAAAGAACATGTTCGATTTTTAGTGATACAATGTAGAGTTGACAAGGTACTGTGGCTAATCAAGGTGAGCTTTAATGGCAGGCAGCACTATGAGTGGCTCTTACGATGACTAACTTGATCAGGAGCTTATCTAGTGCAATTCGGTGCTAGCTAGTGAGCTTAGACGACATTGAGAATCGTACAAGAGGGACGAATGTCAAGGTAATGTAATGAAGAAACTTTTGGCATGGTCAAGCTTGGATCGTCACATCAAGGCTCAAGATACTCTAATATTTTCCGGTTGGGATTAGATACGAATGAAGTTCAAAGGATGGTGGCATCAGGGGGCTGACGCATCAGCGTCAAAAGTAATTTACACTTTTTTGGAGGGCTCTTATCATTTTTCGGTGCTGATGTGTCTGCCCCCTGATGCCGTTCACACCCATCCGTATGAACTTCATTCGTACCCAATCCTCTGGGAATACTTTCAATGTCTTGTTTGGGAAACATCGGTGGGTCACAGATACAATAAAGATGGCCTTATCTAGGTGATGGCTTAGACATTGAGCAGTTATTGATAGGAAAACAAAATGGATGTGACAAGTTGGCACTAGGATATGATTTTTGGCTGGACATGTTTAACTACCGTATTCATCTTAACCATCCAAATAACTTGAATATGGCTCATTTCCTAGCACTCACATGCATGTTTCCAAGATTGAACCAGATATTTGTCACTACATGCAAGTTAATTCATGAAACCATGAATGTTATTAAAGTTATAAATTGTTTGATAACTTTTTATAAGAGAAATGCTAGGACCAAATGCATTTAATACTAATAAAAGTAAAGCATGGCAAAAAACCTAGTTTACGTAGGGATCCATCCCTATACTAGATGTAAAACCCTTGATAAAGTGGGATGTCAACCTTGCATTATCAGTACGGAATTGAACATACTTGCTAGCACCCAAATAATTGCTGTGTATTTTTTTCCTCGGTAAAAAAAATAAAAAAACCTTGAGGTTATGTTTGACATTGATTAAAATAAGTATTTATGTTACTTTTTGCTCAAAATAGAAGATTTTTTTTTTCGCATTTGGGTATGCACACAATAAGTTCTTTCTGAATTTCTGAATAAGCAGAAGAAGATATTTTGTTTTAAGCAGAAGTTCTTGTTGTTTGTTCCTTATTGCTTTAACAACAAATGTTAAAATTTCATGATACTTGGCCGAATAAGCCCTACTAAAATGAAATTACCTAAAACACTCTTCTAATGTAATCTTCTAAAACTTAAAAAAAAAAAAAATCCAAAAATTTTCCAAAAAAAATATCATTCTAATATAAGATAAAGTAATACCATTCTAATATAAAACAATGAATTATCAAAAGCATGCTTCTAATATGAAATGAAGAAATATGAAAAACAAACCCTTCTAATTTAAAAATAACAAAAATACCCTTTTAATACCAATTATGTCTATATGTGAAATTGATTACAGTGTTTTTTTTTATTATATTAGCCACATGGCATATGACCAATGTGGGTGGGACCCACGTGGTATGTGAGGCAATCTCGAATGTATCAATAATGGGGCTTATACTGGAACGTAAATGGTGCTTAATAAATTAGACCTATCTATTAATTATATATGTGACCACAAGGGTTTATGGTCTAAAGAACAACTTCTAAACAAACATCTTTATTTAATAAGTTTTAAATTGTCAGTAAACAATTAATAATTTCCCCCTCATCTATCAATAATTACAAAAGAAAATCTGCCAGACATATTCTGGTTACATAAGTTAGCTTGTGGGTGATTTTACCACAATGCCCATCAGTTTAAACCATTTTTAAAAATTTTAAATCCAAATTTTAAAATACCAAAAGTACCCTTATGAGTTTAAACCCGTTTGTTGAGTAAAACCCCTTTATTCTTCCCTCTTCCTTCCTCCTCCCTCATCTCTCCTCCCCTACTTGACGCCAATGATAGTAAGCCTCTTCCTATCGGCGAAGCTCCTGACGCCCCCAATTTCGGAAAGGAAAGACAAAGTTGGAGCCGACGCACTCGATAATTGACAACTCATTAAGTGACGCCACTGATGACCCCTTAACTGATGCCTTCAACTCCCCCAATACCGGCGATTTGGTACACAAGTAAATCGCCCCCCCTCCTTTTTATACAATTTTTGTATTCTCCCTATTCAAAGTAAAACCCCTACAAAAACCCATTAAACCCTATACTGCCCTGCAATGAGTTGAAGGCATTTTAGGTGAGTGTATACTGCCTGCAATTTCGGTTAATTTTTTTGTTAATTACTTGCATTTTTTTTTTCCAAACTTAGTTCAAAATTTTCTTGATTATAGTCATATTAGGGGTTTTCTTTTGGTGAGTGTATTACTCCTTGTAAACTTGGTTAATTTTTTTGTTAATCCTCTACAAGTTTGTTTTTATGTTTTAATTCATTTCAAAATTTTCTTGATTTTAGTCATATGTAGGGTTTTCCTTTGATGAGTGTATAATGCCTTGCAATTTCGGTTAATTTTTTAGTTAATTCCCCACAATTTTGTTCTTTTTTTTATAATCAATTTCATTTCAAGATTTTATTGATTTTAGTTATATTTGGGGTTTACTTTTGGTGAATGTACAATGCCCTACAATTTTGGTTAGTATTTTGGTGAGTGTATAATACCCTACAATTTCTTTGTGACCATTAGGTGCATCATACACTCACCTGTAGGGTATGATGATCATTATGTCCTGTATACTTTACAATGAAGTGATTTGTTAGTGAGAAATCTAATGGGTTGATTATCACCCAGTGAAATGTTATTTGATAACATACGAAAACTTGATAGTTTTGATAGTATTCCAATGTGATACTAATGTGGGATTTAAGAGGGAAATGTAATCTTGTATACATATTTGCTTGTTTTATTAATATAGTTGCTTGTACTAAGTATGACTGCAAATATTATATTTGTATCATGAAGGTATGGTTGTGGGATGATGGTGATTGTATGTTGATGGTGTATATGGGGTGGGTTTATGGTAGCTGTATGGGGTGGTTGTTTGTGGTGGTGGTGGGATAATGGTGGCTGTATGGTGGTGTTGGTGGTGGGATAATTGTGTGTTTGGGGTGACTGTTTGGGGTGGTGGCTATATGGTGGAGGTGGGTTTTTGATGGCTTTTGGGGTTGCTATTTTGGAGCTATTTGGGATCAGTTTATGGTGGTGGTGGTGGTGGGGGTTGTGGGATAATGGGGTGTTTGAGGTGACTGTTTGGAGTGGTGGTGGGTTTATGGTGGCTGTTTTGGGGCTATTTGTGTGGGTTTATGGTGGCTGTTTGGTGGTTTTATGGTGGTGGGATAATGGTGTATTTATGATGGCTGTTTGTGATTATATGGTGGCAATTTGGGGTGGCTGTTTGGAGTTTTTTGTGGTTGTTAAGTCTTATAGAATTGTGAGGAAATGACAAAAGAACTATTTAAATTAGAGGTTCATTGTGGTGGGAAGTGGCAGCAGGGCAAAAAATGGCATTACTTGGGGGGATATATTTATTTCATTGAATGGGTTAACCCTGATATGTCTTCATATATATGCCTCATGGAGGACATAACTAAGCTTACTGGAATACCAGAGGAGACCGCAATTGATATATATCATAAGTTGTAAGGACATGAAGTACAATTGGTGCGGACTAAAATTCTAAGTGTATTAATCCTAGAGGGGGGGTTGAATATGATATAATTAAAAATTTTAATTATTTTTTCCCAATTTTAATTTAAGGAGTTAAATGTTGATGTTCAATTTTAATTTAACTCAATTTGTGTGTTTGGTGCTCAAGTGCTAATGTTTGTATGTATGGAAATGTAAATAAACAATCACACCACAATCACACACCACAACATAAAAATCTATAGTGGTTTGGCCACATAGGGGCCTACGTCTACTTTAACTACTCAATTTTATTACTGATTCACAATGATTACAATGAATGAACAAACCTTAAATTATGTGTTTAGTGTCTTTGGTAAGCATGGTCTTTGTTGGCTCCGAGTCAAGGTCTTACAATTCGTCACATGACGTCTCCAATAGTTGACACAAGGGTGCAATGGTATGAATACCAAAAGGGTTCTCAATAACCGAATATGATAGTTTTGGTCCAAACATGAGAATTGATGTCCCAATGTATAGAGGGACTCTACAGAGCCAAATATGCTAATATGGTCAAGTAAATGAATCAAAGTCCTAATATAGAGAGTGGCTCTTGATAGCCAAATATACCAATATAGTTTGGTCTTTATTCAAATAAAAGGAATGTGTGAATGCCTTTAATGAAGGCAAATATGCATACCTAATCACACAATTAAGTAAGCTTTTATGAAGATAGGTATAAGTGATGCACAAGAAGGGTTTTATCTCTTAGAAAAAGTTTATTCAAGGATTCACAAGTAGAGTGGTGGTCAAGATAGCAATAAGCAAAGCCAACCACAAAAATGACCTACTACGAAAGTAAACTCTGAAATATGTATCTAAAGCTTTTACCTTAGCCTTGAGGAATGGAGTTTGTGGGCTTAGAAGTGAATTATCAATCTTCCTCTAGCAACAGAGCCTTGCCTCTAGCTTACGTAGGAAGAAACCAACCTCTCTTCTTCTTCTCTAGATGCTTGAAACTTGAGTGAAAGTATAAAAAGAGTATAGAGCTTGTAGAGCTCAAGAATATCCAAAAACCTTTCTCTTTTTCCCTTTGCAAAACCCTTAAATCCTTAGGTTTGGAAGAGCAAACATGATCTTTTATATGGGTTGTGGCTCACCACAACCCTTGGATGAACATCAACCAAAATGAGTAAGTCATTTGGAGCATGCATTTCAATTTGGAAATTTTCTACCCAGTTTGGAGCTCTCCAACACACAATGGGGTGGTCTGAGAAGTTTGGAGTGTTTTACTGGGAGAAAGTCTATATATTTCAAAAAACCTAAGACTAGATGGAGCCCTCCAACTCACTTGGAGCGCTCCACCTTCCTTGTTCTTCTAACCACTTGGGAAATGTGCTAGGGGGTCTGAGGGTCTCTAAATGAATACTTATCCTCTTTACCTTTTTCGAATGTGAAAGGACGTGAATATGATGTAAACGTATTGTTCTAGTTCTCACATGATCCCTGCTTACTTCCTTGGAGCTTTCTTAGTCTTTGAAGATGTTCTTCATACACATAAGAGACACAAGAACCTCATAGACTTTAACTTGAACCTGTTAAGCCTTACTCTATCGGCCCATGTATTTTCCTACTCATGGAATATACAACATAAACATTTACATGAACAAATGAAAATGTGTTGATCATGTTTAGTTCTCATAAGGGAATGAACACTATATTGATGTATGTCATTAGTATAGAAGTTCAACCACTCCAAGCTATTGGAAAAGAGAAAAAAGTTAGTGAAGATGTTGATTAGGATTCTAGTGTTGGTGATTTTGATAAGGAAGATGATGCATAATTTGATTTAAGTATTGGAGAGGGTGTATCAGTTTGCCACAAAATTGAGAGAAGCTATCCATAATACTAAGGGCCTCTTTAATCTCTATTGTATCATTATATGAGAAGTGGTGTCTATCCAATTGTGATGTTGATCATCAGGTAGATCACATGGAGTTTACCCATGATACTTCACAACTAAAGAAGGATATGATGTTTGCAAATGTTGGTACCTTTACGGAGGCATTGAGGGAGTATTCAATGAAAGGTGTTAATCTTGTAAAGATAAAAAAAATGAAAAGACTCATGTAACAGTGAAGTGTAGAGTTGAATATTGTAGTTTCATGTCTCCCATTGAGACAATGTTTCCCCGATATTTGAAATTAAACTCATTCAACTAAAGCATTCATGTCCAAGAATGGATAGAACAATCATTATACCGAGTCTTGGAATGTAAGCAAAATAATTGATTGTTTGAGGGAGGACCCTACTTGGAATAAGGAGTCAATTAAATAGGAAATGAAGACAAAGCATGGGTTAGATTAGCATGTCATGAAGATATACAAAGTAAGGAGGGGATTTCTAACAGAAATCTAGGATACCCATGAGTATTAGATGAGGAAAGTACCCAATTACAATGACATTTTGTTACACACAAGCCTAGGAAGATAGAGGTTGACAAACCACTTCTTGATGGACCGACTTATTCTCAAAGATTTTTCATCATATTATTAGTCATGCACCGTGGTTTTGTTGAGGGTTGTAGGAGGTTCATTGGGTTAGATCACACTTTTTTGAAGAATCCTTTTCATGGTGTACCACTTACAATAGTTAGCTTGGATGCGAATAATGGAATTTTCCAATTGTATTGGCTAGAGTAGAAAGTGAAAATAGACATAATTAGGTATGGTTTTTGTCACATTTGAAAACTGTTATTGGTATTCATGATCAAAGTAGATGGTCCTTCATGTCAAACTGACAAAAGGTAAATTCTATAATTTTGTTGTAAATACAATTTTTATTTATTTATATATGCCATATTGTTTGAATTTGTTTCTAAGTTAGACCTAGTTTTTCATTTACAATTTTGTATGGTATCAGGGATTGCTAGACCCATCTACTGATGACATTCCACATGCCCACCATTGCTTTTATGCAAGACATTTATATGCCAATTTTAAGAAGTATGACAGTTTGGAATTGAAAAACGCCTTATGGGGAGCTACTAGATCTTATACCAAGGTAGAATTCATTTAGTGTTTGGATAACATAAATGCCATCAGCCTTAACGCACATTAATGGTTAACAAATATCATTGTCAGATCATAATCCAGACACGTATTTTATCCGCACATCAAATATAATTAAATAATAAACAACTTTTCAAAGTCATTCAACAAATATGTGGTAGAAGTCAGAACCAAAGCAATTATACCACTACTAGAGTGGATCAGAAAAATATAGATGGTTAAGATGAATGAAAGGCACAAAGAAGCGACTAAACACATTGACCTTTCGATGCCTAAGATAGCCAAAAGCATTAGAACCTGACTGAAGAATATAGAGAATGTCCATTCTAGCCACTTAGAGATACAAAGTTCGATGTTGAATTTAAAAGAAGTATGATTTATACAGTTAATCTAGCTAATTGGCATTGCTCATGTCAAATATAGAACTCAATGGCATGCCTTGCATCCATGCGATAGCATGTGCCATATCCATTGATTGATCCATTGAGAGTTTATTCTGTTCATGTTTTTATCACACTACCTATCTCTAATCATATAAGGATATCATTAATCCAAGACTTGATCATACTTTTTGACCAAATGCCCAATTTGATCCACTCGAACCCCCTAATTTGTTATCCCACTGGTAGACTTAAAACAAATAAGCGAAGGGCCCCATATGAGATTCATGGATCCAATAGTAGGAAATTGCATTGTGATAGATGTAAAACAGTTGGGCACAATGTAAGAACTTGCAAGGGTCCTCCCCCACAAAGTACATCATCTAGGACCTAACAAGTACATATTGATTTATATATTCATGTAAGACCTAACATCATATTGATTTATTTCATTTAATTTTATATAAATGAGATACACCCTACATTGATTTACACATGTGATCATTTATATAGGCAATGAGTGGGGGTCGAAGACATTGATGTAGACATAGACATTCTTCGTTTAGTATTTGTAGAAGAGGCACACCACAAAGTATTTCATCTTCTAAAGCTAATAAGGTACTTTTAATTTTACATGTATTGTTTAATTTAATGTAATGTCTCATTTGATACTAATGTCATGTCTCATTTATATTAACGTAGTCATATTTTATTGATAAGTTGAGATGCAATCTAGTTAAGAGATCCGGTATCCACAACCTGAAGCATGAGATGGTCTCTTATGTGGTGTGATTGGGTAACAATAATGAGTGGTGGTGGTGGGAGGGTAGTAACAATGGTGTTTGAGTAACAGTTTCATTTAGTTACTCAAAACACTTTATTATGTTGCTAACCTTCTTGATACGATGAAACGAATTTGATGTGGTGGTAGATAATTTAAACACTTATATGGGGATATGAGTTTGAACAGGTATTTTGTAAACATGTGTTTGATGATATGTTGTTAACCTTTCAGGGGACAACAATTTTGAGTACAATGTTGATGTGTATGTGTATGTGTATGTGATGATATGTTCAAACAAGTTTTATGTAGTTGATATGTGGATGTTCAAATAAGTTTTATGATGCTGTTATGTGAAGTTCAAACACATTTTATGTAGTAGATATATGGATATTCAAATAGGTTTTATATGGAAGTTCAAACAAATTTTATATAGATATATGAATGTTCAAATAGGTTTAATATGGTTGATATGTGGATGTTCAAATAGATTATATGGTGGATGTTCAAACTGAATGCGTAGTTGAGATGTTCAAATAGGTTGGTTGTTTGTGGATGTTCAAATAGATTTATATGTGGATGTTCAAATATGTTATGTATAAGAGAAGTTCAAATGGGTTGTAAATGGATGAATGTTGATTTGATAGTAGAAAAAGTTTAAACATATATTATGTGGATGTTCAAACAGGTTGTGTATGAGAGAAGTTGAAACAAATTGTATGTGGATAAGTGTTGATTTGGTAGTAGGGAAAGTTCAAACAGGTTTATATGTGGATGTTCAAATAGGTTGCGTATGAGAGAAGCTCAAACATGTCATATGTGGATGAGTGTTGATTTGGTAGTATGGAAAGTTCAAACAAATTTATATATGAATGCTCAAATAGGTTGTGTAGGTGATATGCTGTTTGAACAGGTTGTATGTAGATAAAGATGTTCAATAGGTAGTAGAAAAAATTTAAACAAGTTTATATGTGGATGTTCAAACATATTGTGTAGGTGATATGAGAGAGTTCAAACAGATTGTATGTGAATTGAAACAGTAGATGAGTGTTGAACATTGGGGGTGAAATTAGGAGTTGAAAAGTAGTAGAAGGGGGAACAACAGGAAGTGGTGGATATAAGGGTTAGATTTGCTAAGTTTGAAATTAGGAGAAGAAACATTGGAATGGTATTAGGAAGTGGTGTAATAAAGAGATTTTAGTCTTAAGCTGTTGGTCATGCTAATTATGATAATCAAACTGTTAGATTAATTTATTGGCATCTATTATACTAATTAGACCATCTGTTTAATATCTGGGTGTCCATCATGATAATTAGACCATTGAATTAATTTTCAGACATTCATAGTTTAATATAACCGTCAAATTAAAATAGAGCATCGATCACTTTGGATTAATATTCAAGAGTTGATCATGCCAGTTAGACCGTCGGATTAATATCCGGATGTCAATCATGCCAATCGGACTGCATGATTAATATCCAAGCATTGATCATGCCAATTAGATTGTCAGATTAATATTTAGGTGTCGATCATGCCAATTAGATTGTTAAATTAATATTCGGGCATTAATCATGCCAATTGGACTGTTAGATTAATATATGGGCGTTGATCATACTAATCAGACCATCAGTTTAAGATCCGAGTGTTAATCATGCTAAGCTGGAATCAATTCATTATTTAAACAGTCTTCATTTAGTTTATGTAACTTCCATGTGCTCATTTTAGGATCGTTAAATCAGAATATACTCATGGTTGGACATTAATACAATTTTCTATAAAAAAATAAATGGACACGAGGGTACTTTTGTCATTGAAATACAGTCCCATGTGCTATAAGGGTAGTTTTGGATTTATGCATTAATTTTTTGTCACATGATTCATTTAAGTAACGGTATACAATGGATAGATAATGACAGGGTGTTTTTTGTTATTTACAGTATTTGTTAAGGGATTTCTTGTAATTATTGATAGATGAGGGGAAATTTGTATTTTGTCAGATAGTCTAAGGGTGGTTTAGCCAAAATATAAGTAAAAATGAATAGTGACCTATAACACCCCGCACCATGACACACATATTACTATACATGTGTCACACTTAGAATGCTAACACATGTCACATAAGTTTT
>JAOXJP010256515.1:0-21455 GCA_025762735.1 Platanus orientalis | reverse complement strand
TCTTTTCTTCTCTGGCTGGCCGCCAACCCTACGCAGGATAGGGGGAAAACTCCTTTCTCTCTCTCCCTGATTCTCACTCCCTCTCAGCTCTCTCTTCTCTTCTCTTCTCCTCCTCTCTCTCTCTCTCTCTCTCTCAATCTCTCTATTTTTCTCGTTCTCCCTCTCTCTCTTGGTCTCGCTCTCTCTCTCTCTCTCTCTCTCTCTCTCTCTCGATTTCTCTCTCTCCTCTCCCTGATGCCCTCGCTCTCTCTCTCTCTCCTCTGTGCTAGCGATTCTCTCCCTTCTGTGCCCCCTTCTCTCTCTCTACTGCTCTCTCTCCCCTCTGCTCTCCCCATCCCTCTCTCTCTCTGCTCATCTTCCCCACTTGCTCATGTCACCTCTCTATCACCCTCTCTGATTTCTGCAGACCCTCCTTCCCTTACGCAACCTCTCTCTTTCTCTCTCTTCACAGGCCTAGCCTGACCTCTCCAATGGTCACAAGCCCCAGCTAATCACCAGGTATGCCTTGGAGATCCCCCAGGCCGTTGAACCCCTCTCCTTCGATAAAACCCCCAGTAGTTTCCCTCTCTAGAGAGGAGGGCCACGGTGACCCCCCCTGGGTCTCTCTTCCACCATCAACAAAGGAAGATGGAAGCTTTGGGAACCCCTCACAGCTCCCACGCCCAAACCCCCTTATGCAAATTAATCCAACCCCAAACCCTGCAAACCCCTTTTCCAAAATCCCCAAAATTGTCTCATCTCTTACCTTGTTCTGCTCTGCCAACAAAAAAAAAAAACACGAGAAGATGATCTGGACCGCATGTGCTACATGAGAGATAAGCATTTTCTCTCATCCAGAATTTTTTAGGCCTGCATTCACTACCTTCTTTATTTTTTGTATTTAATTTTCCTCTCTTCAATTTATTTTTATTAAGGTTAATGCATGTTTCTATTGATGGAGGCATAGGTTGCTAGATGTTTTGGGTATGTAGAAATTGCCTAGAAGTGTTTTGTGTATTTGGTCTAGGATTTATTTCAGCTCATTGGTTCCTTTCCAAAGAAATGACACTGCTGCCACAACACTTGTATACAACTTCAGTTTTATCTCCTAAAAATTGTGGAGGATGGCCAAAGTCAATGACTTTTATAGTTTGAAGGGAAATTCATTCATTGCTTTTTTTTAATCTTCTTATCCATCTATTTATTGTTTTCTTAGGAGTCTATTGCAGATTTCTTTTGCTTCTACTCATCAAAGATCTTGTTATTTATTTTTTATTGTTCCTTTGAATTCACGTATAAATGTTAATCATAAATATTATTCATTAATAGCTTTCATGATCAATGGTTGTTGGGTCAATACACACTCTCAAGTTTGAAACTTGTTAAGAACTCATCTTGTATTTTTTGGTAAGCCCATGGTTTAGGTCCTGTTGGTTTGATTAATAGATATTATTCTTCTCCATCTAATTGTTAATGATTCTTTAATTTATTTTTCATCACATATTGTTTGAGGTTTCTCGCCAATTGTGGACAGCTTATTGAACTTAATTTTTATTAAAGAAATAAATTGTTGTGATTGGATTCAAGCTAATGGTTTGTTTTCATTATTGAAAGAGGAGCTTGTGGTTGGATGGCCTTGGGTTGATTTCCTTTTATAACAACACTGAGGGTCCCACGAATAACCATGTTGTAGTATATGTTGGGCCTGTTGGGTAAAGTTTAATTCAGTTTCTTCTCTATTAACAATAATGGTGAGATGTTGAAATGTTTATTTGTTTATTTATGCATTTTGAAGGGTGATGTTATTTGGATGGCTTGATACCTTATTAGTGATTCTATCATTTCTTTATATCAAATACAATGTACATACCGTTGTTGGAAGATTCAGATATCTCATATGGGGTGTACTGAAGTTGGGCTTTGATTCTATGAGAGATTGGTGCGTGAGCACCCACTTAATGCTCGTATTGACATAGTTGCTAAGGGATTTATGTGTAATAATTGGAATCTGCAATGCCTTTTTTAATGATCCCTTAGAATGCAAAGTTGGGCTCTAGAAAAGAGCATGGATATCTCATTTGAGATCGGGACGATAACCACTCTAAACTAAGCAAAGAAAACTGATTCTTTTCAAAGTTCTACTCCTAATTTCATTGTAGTCCCTAGTTAGATATTTTCAATAAGGGACTGCTATCTTCTTATCGTTTGTTGATTTATTCTCAGAAATATACATGATAGATAACCATTCAACTCTAGATCGCTAAATTTATTTTTAGTGGTGATTCTCATTACTTTTTATATTCATTGTATAAAACTTACATATGTAGGTGCTTTAATCTATTCATTTTCTGTTGATATATTTTATATCTTAATTCATTCTTTATTAAATCTATTGTTTTGTATAAAGTCCTATGACATTTTGAAATTGTACTAATTAGTTATTCGCATAAGGGTATGAAGCTCTTAGCTTCTCCTATTCATATTTAAAGCTTAGAATGCTGTGATAATTTATTTTTTGTAAATACTAGTATGTCCAAATGGACATATTGTATGCCCAATCAGCTACATTTATGTCTCATGATAAGGGTACATTTTGTATACTAACCTTCATGTTTCTTGGCTACATAATATAACATAAAAAAGGTACGCTTTTCAACTTAATCCACTTGGTTTATTTCCATTCATTTAATAAAAAGATTAGTTACTTGCAAATCATTTTATATGCAGGAGACATCCAAAGGCCTTAGTTGTAGAGTGGCAACATAATTATGCCAAACTTTAACTAGACATAAGAGGTAAATAGTGGATTAAACTACCTATAATAGCTTAATGACTCTACACAATTATTTGTTTATTCATTTATTTATTTAACTTTGCTTAATTACGTATTATATTGGGACGTTCATTTTATATACATGTGATGAAGTGAGTGGTGGTAATGGATACAAAGTTGTCGGTTGGACAGTGATGATGTGGTGGTTGTATGATATATTTGGAGTGTTTTCTGTTAATATGTGGACTACTAGATTATTGAAGAAGTGACATGTGGATCACAATTCATCCCCAGGGGTCTATATTATAGCCATTATGCTGTCGAAATTTTGGCATAAATGACATGTGGATTTCTTGCTTAATCTCAACAAAATAAGATAAAAAGCAATAAGTGAGACCAATAAATTGATAAATCAAGTTGACCATTAGACTGTAACTGGTTTAAAGTGGGTAACCGCAAAAATGGATGAGGTGGAGTGGGGTGCCTACCACCTTCCCCAACTCATAAACGAACAACTTATTTTGAAATCTTTGGGAGTTAACCAGTTTAAGTGTGAAGTCAGACATTTCAAATCATTCTCAAAACTTAAACTTATTTTGCTTCCAAAACTAATGTCCAGTCACATCATTAAAAAGACTGGTAACAAATCCTAACCACATAGAATTTTCTTGCGATAGTTAAGTTTCTTTTTAAAGGGATTTACCCGTCGTGTGAAAATCGAGGCCCACACGTGATAAGTTTATTTTGATCTCAGGTGATAAACTCTCCAACTTGGTTTACCGAGTTACTATATTTTCCTTATAGGGAGATTATGGAATTAAACCCAGAAAACCACTTTCCTAAAATCAATACGATTAAGAGAACCTTGAGGGTCCTAGTCCACATTAAAAATTAGGTGAGAACGAATCTTGTGAGAACTGTGAAAACGGCATCAGGGTATGAACACATCAGCACCGAACAGTGATAAGTGCCCCCCAAAAAGTGCAAATCACTTTTCGGTACTGATGCGTCAGCCCCTCTGGTGCTGTTTTCACGGTTCTCACGAGATTCGTTCTCACATAATCCAAGCCCATGTTTGGGACATCACCAACCGCAAGCAAAACACTTTTTCCAAAATTTATATGTAACCCTGTCACAACTTTAAAACGCCTGAGAATATATCTCAAATATCTGATTTGCCTTTGAGAATTAGAGCACAAAATCAATGTATCATCTGCAAATTAAAGATGAGACACTACCACATTACTAGACCCCACCTGAAAACCTTCCAACATACCCACCTCAACTACCTTATCAAGCATACCTCCCAAAACCTCAACCACTCAGAGGAAAAGAAGAGGAGACAATGAATCCTCTTGCCTCAATCCCCGTGAGCAGCTAAAATAATCAGATGAAATCCCATTTATCAAGATGCAAGGCCCATGCATTTATAGATCCAATTGCACCATTTCACCCCAAAACCATGTCTCCAAAGCACTTCAATAAGGAAACTCCAACTTACATGATCGTAAGCTTTTTCCATATCCACCTTGCAAAAACCCCCAAAAATACCACTACGAATCCTTGAATCAAAGCATTCATTAGCACAAAGAGCCCTATCCAGAATAAAACGATCTTTCAAAAAAGCTCCTTGAGCTTAAGACACAATCAATGGGAGGACCATCTTAAGTCTGGAAGCAAGGCATTTCAGAATTATCTTATAGGTGCTACCCAAAAGGCTTATTGGATGAAAATCATCCATTTCCTCTACTCCCTCCTTTGGAATGAGAAAAATAAAAGTTGCATTACTCTCTTTTATCTAGGACCTCCTTGTGGAAACAATAATCAAAAACATGCACCAAGTCCCCTTTGAGCAACTCCCAACAATGTTTATAAAAAACAATACGAAACCCATTTGACCCTGGGGCCTTGTCACCTTCCACCTCCCAAACGGCTGACTTCACCTCTTCAATAAAAGGTCTTTCAACCTAGGCTACATTCCTTTCCAAAATGCAGAGGATCACAAGCCCATCAAGGCCTTCTACAACATGGCACTGAGAAAAGGCGCATATAAAAGTCCTTTATCTTAGCACGAATGTCCAACTACATATCCAAATAAACATCTCATTCTTTAAGGTGTTGTATCATATTAACACCCCGTCTGCAGCTAGCCATCTTGTCAAGAAAAAAAGAGTGGAGTTCTCATCACCTTCCTTAAGCCATTGAACCCGCGTTTTTTGTTTCCACATGATCCCTTCCATTTCTATGGCCCTCCCAAACTCATCCTTGGCATCCATTCTAAGAATCCTCTTCTCATCTGAAAGACCATCAGCGACTTCTTTCTCATCCAGCTTCATAATGTGATCCAAAGCTTTTGTTTCCTCTCGTCAACATTTCCACAAATTTATTTATTCCAAACCCTGAGATGATCGTGAACATGCTTAAGCCTACCAGGAGATCCATAAGCCTCACAAGAATCCCACCAATCTTTAATAGTTTCCATAAAGCCTGGGTGCTTAAGCCACATGAGTTGAAAACGAAACGGCTTTAGCCCCGAAAAAGACCCCCTCCAAGAAAGATAGGAATGTGATCAAACACTAACCTTAGAAGATCCAAAGCCGTGACCGAGGAAAATAAGCTTCCCAATCAGTGGAGATCAAGAATCTATCTAATTTGCTCATTGACGGATCCGGCTGAAAATTAGACCAAGTGAACTGAGGACCAATAGTCAGGATGTCTAATAAGCCCATTATATCGACGAACCGACCAAAACAATCCATTCTCCTCATCCTCCTTATGCCTCTATGCCTCTCCCCCACATACAGAATCTCGTGATAATCACCCCCTATGCACCAAGGTAGACATCGAGTTATGTGGACCCATTCCAAATCATCCAAGAAATCCCCTAACATCCCTGAGTTATCCGGACCATAGACACCCGAAATCATCCAGAGCTGCGAGTCACCTAAGGAATAGGCAACAATCGAGAGCGAAAAGCACCAATAACACTATCCATAGAATCACCATGTTTTTTATCCCAAATGATAAGAATTCCCCTACCCCTCCCAAAAGTAGGCAACAAACACCACCTAGAATTATGAAAGCAACTAATCTCCTTGATCAACGAAGGTTGAACACATATTAGCTTGGTTTCTTGCAAAATGATCACATCCACTCCATGGGAGTTGCAAATAGTCCTCACCATTCATCTCTTATCTCTATGACCCAAACCCCGAACATTCCATGAGATGATACCAACCTTCATTTTAAAACTCTTTTAAACTCCCGAGCCTTCCTTTCAGACAATTTTTCAACAAATGTCTGCCCTTTCTCATAAGAAATGCCACAGTGAAGATTTCTAAGCTCTCTTGGAATGCAGTTCCCTCCATGTTTATCAACTTTCTGCCTCACAACATGCTCGTGTTGATGTTTTTCCAAGGCTGTAAGCTAGTGATTCCTCCTCCATTCCTTTGATAGATAATCACATAACCTTACTTCCTCAATTTGTTCAAAAACCGAGGAGTTGTACACATATTAGTTAGGTTTCTTGCAAAATGATCGCATCCTCTCTATGGGAGTTGCAAATAATCCTCACCATTAGCCTCTTATCTCTACAAACCAAACCCCGAACATTCCACGAGATGATACCAATCCTCATTTTAAAACTCCTTCAAGCCCCCAAGCCTTCCTTTCAGACGATTTTTCAACAGATGTCTCCCCTTTCTCAGAAGAAATGCCATAGCGAAGATTTTTAAGCTCTCTTGGAATGCAGTTCCCTCCATGTTTCTCAACTTTTTGCCTCCCAACATGCTCCTGTTGATGTTTTTTCAAGGCTGTGAGCTAGTGATTCCTTTTCCATTGTGTTGAAAGATAATCCCATAACCTTACTTCCTCAATTTGTTCAAGAACCGAGGAGGAAACTTTAGACACAGGGGTAGGCAGCTCATCCACTGTTGCAATCGCCCAACAAACATTCCCTTCGTAGCTCAGTTTCACATTCTCTTCAATTGACCACGAATACATAGGTTTGGCTCTCTCAGAACAACCAAGGCCACAATCACTATTACCCCGATCACCACCACTCCCAACACCCTGATCAGACATCCTTTCCACTGCATCTCTATACTTAACATTATCCCTCCATCTCTCCCGTATCAGCTTTGCTTCCCCAAACACCTCCAAGGATGATCCAGCAAAAAGCAGCAGAGGCTGATTCCAGCAACAAGGCTTCACAATCTAATATTTGAACAAAAGATCCAGCCCTCCATCCCTATCCTCCTCTTGAATTAGTAACAAGTTTGAACCCCTATCTTCCCACAAAGAATTTGCGGCAGCCCCAACTTTACTAGTGGGACCTTCACCCCCAAAGACAAAAGGGGTTCGAAAATTTTGGAATGCCATTCGAAAGGCCCTTCAATAGGGTTATTGCTCCACTCCTTCCAAAGCAGCTGCCGCAAGGCATTAAAGTCATCAATTACAATAGTTCTATCCTTCCTTGTTATCTAAAGAGAATTCCCTACCTAGTTTTCATTCAAGAGAGAGTCATGGGTCATTACAGCATTTTTCGGGCTCGTTACACCTGATATCGAGCACTCTGAAGGTATATTAGTCCTCGAGAAGGAAGATTGATTGTCAAGACTGACTGTAAATTTCGATTTCGATCTTCTCCCTTCAGTAATGGAGTCTAGACGATCCCCTCGAGCTCTTGGACAATCCATCTCATCGTCCTAATCGTGTCTTACAACCTTGCAAGCAAGAGAATCTCACGAATGTTTCACCTCATCGCCCCAATCACGCCCTAACTCCTCACAAGGACGATTCTCTCTCAAAGCATCGCCTTTGACCCCCAAATCCCCTTCATTTCCATAATTGCCCTTAGGCCGACTGTATCCAGGCCGCCTCATATTCTCATTCACATCTATCGGCATATTATGGTCCTTGTCACATCTTTCTTTAACTACCCCCAAACATTCTCTAATTTACGATCTTGCCCCTCGAACAACAACCCATTTAGGAAATGACCTAGTAGACCCTTGGGATGTTGAGAATGACCCCTCACTTCCACCTTTGTCATTTTCACTATGAAAGGACTTTCTTGCCCTTCAAATGAGATCAAATTTAGCCCCTAAACCCTGTAACATTATGCTTCGTCCCCTGTATTGATTGTCTCCCACCTCCCCTTGTCCTTCCTAGGCTTATTCACTGCCTGCCACCTGTTCCAATCTAGTAAACCTTGTTTGCCCTTTGCCTATATCGGATTCAAATTTGAAATCCTCTAGTTATTCGATTGCCCAGAAGCTTCAAAAGCCAATTTTTTCTTGCCCTCATCCTCAATTACTCTCTGTACATGAGAGGCCTCCTATAAGAAAGCTCCCGCCCGTGGCCCTTCCAATAAGGGAACATCATCCACCACCCAAACCTCCACCACGAAATGGAGACCATTATCTTCAACCAGAGTCGTGCTTGGAATTCTGCTAAGGGGACCCTTCATAATTTTAATCCATAGCTTTTGATACAAATCCTTATCCTTAAGGGAACAATTCAATTTCACAAATCCTCCACAGAGCTCCCCAATGGCTTTTAACAAGCCCAACAACCATAGATGAACAGGTAAACCTCTAATGGCAATCCACCGATATTCCTCCAAAAAAGACTCACAGAGGCCCAAAACCCATGACTGCCAATGCCTGAAGCACAAATCCCTTGGGGCAATAATCTCAATACCTCCAAAAACCAATAGATCAACCTCCTCAATCGATTCCATGAACGCCATCCTTAACAGTGGCCCAAAAGGGCGAATCACTAGCTTTTTTCACTTCTTAAGAAAAATCACCATCAAGCATTCTCAATCCTCCCACTGAATGGTCTCCGCAAATCTGGTCACAATGACAACCTTTCTCCTGGAAACCACCTACATTCTCATAAATAGTCTTAACACCATGCTTCAACACTGCACCAGTGATCTCACTGAAAAACTTAGGTTCTAACAACCATCTGTTGTTGGTAGGCCTATCCAACACTTCTTTGCCTTCTCTGCCTTGGGCATCGTTCTATCGGTCGAAGGGCAGAACAACTTTAACGCCGTCACCATATTTCTCCACCCATGGCTGTTGGAACCCTCCGGTATGATGACAAATCAGTCTTTCCCATTCTTGCCGATTACAAAGAGGCGCATAAATCTGCCCCAATCATTCTCCTTCTGCATCAATTGGAAAAACTCTATCGTCCAGCCAAGTTTTCCTCACAATACGTTGAGACCCATCTACATCAATAGCTTCATGAATACCTCTTACTACCCACTAAATGAGCGATTTGTCAACAAGCACAAAAGCGGAGAAACCTGACCTCCTCTAAATAAGCTTGATAAAAGCCTTCAACAGATAAGTAACATCTTCGATTTCAAAGCTTTGAGTTTCCACAATCATGATCTTGCTCCTACCCTTTAACTTCATTACTGATAATGATTATTTTGCACATTCAACAAAATGGAGGATATCCATTAAGGTACCAAATGTGACTCAACAAAGCCTTATCCCAACCACTTGAGGTACCAAATGTGAACCTCCAAATTTTTTTCTTAACTTCTTCAGAGATTGGCCTTTCAAGCCATACCCTTTCCTCCTCTGAAATCCTCTTGAACTCTAAACCCTCCAAATTTGGCCTAGGCTGGCCATTATCGTTGTACAGATCCTTGAAATAACTAACCACATGGTTCTTTAACCGATCCTTGACCTCCACCCAATCTTCTCCAATCGTGAGCTTAGAGATATAGTCAACATTTCCTCCAGCTGAAGCTATTTTATGAAAATATTTTGTATTGTTATCATCAGCTTTCAACCAATGCACTTTGGCTTTTTGTTTCCACTTTAATTCTTCCAAAGCAACCACCTTCTTAAAATCTTGTTTGGCCATATCCCTACACCTCTCCTCTCCCTTCCAGCCCCATTGGATTTCCAAGTCATCCCAATGCCTCAACTCATCCAACAACAGTTTTTTTTCCTCTACCTTCCACTTTCTCAAAGTTTCCCGAAGCATCTTAAGCTTTAAGCGAAGCTATTGATCTGGTCTTCCAGACACTTGAAACTAAGCCCACCAACCTCTAACCACCTCAACAAAGCTCGGGTATTGCAACCACATATTCTCGAACTTGAATGACCTCAGATCTGAGTATCATTGTTTCTCATTTAGCAAGATTGGCACGTGATCTAAAATGGGCCTCGGCATCGCTTCCCCTTTTGAAAAAAGGAATGGCGTGTCCCATTCCATAGACAAGAAATACCTATCCAATCTACTTAGACTAGGATTTTTTAGGAAATTTGACCAAGTAAATCTTGTTCCAGAGCTCAGCACTTCACGAGGCCCGTTACTGTCAATAAAATCTGAAAACGTCTCCAAGTTTCTTGAATAACCTGCTCCGCCATTTCTATCTTCAGGTTCTCTAACTTCATTGAGGTCCCCTCAAAGGCACCACAGGCCCTCCCAAGCAGCCCTTACCCTCCCCAAGTCTTCCAAAAACTGCTGAAACAAGCTTCTTTCACATGGCCCATACACACCTGTTATGTTCCATAAACTTCCAAGCTTTTTAGCTTGCACCTAATCAACACCGAAAATAGCCCTATTTGAGACTCCACCATCTTCACCCTGCTTGCATCCCAAATCACCCATATTCCCCTAGAGGCCCCAATAGATGGCAGGCACACCCCGTCCACCATATAAAAAAGGCACACCTAACAAAGCAAGTATCTATTTAATTCTTTCAATTTCGTTTCTTGGAGAATAACTAACTCGGCTTTGGAATTTTGATCAACCACTCTTTTTTCTTAGCTCCCCAGACCCCTCCTCACATTCGACAACAAAACTCAAATATTCATTGGAAACCATAGCAGACCAAAAAAGCAAACTAAAACAAACCTATGAGGGATCAAGATCCATTCCGGCTAACACTACTCATGCTCTTGTCATAGTTGATGTCACACCTTAGATTCTTCACTTCTCGAGGGAATCTAGTGCTCTTCTTATGAAGAGCCTAAGCATAACTTCTATTTTCAAGGCTATAAACAAGTCCAGGGCTTGTTGTTCCACCCCTTTGAACAAAAGACCCAAAAACTTACTAACCACTTCAAGATGACTTAACACCCATCTGAATACCTCAGGGGGAAAACTTGCTCTGGCTCCTCAACCCTCACCAAGTCCATTGAAGAAAGTCTTTTTTTCATAGTTTTCACCCCTTCATATATCGAAGAAGAGAAGACGCTCTCAAAATCCTGCAATTCGTACCTGATAGAACCTGTCAAATCCATTAGTTGAAGGCAACTAAGTTTAATTCTTTGATCAGAACACTCTCCTCTAGGGCTACCATCCTCCTTTGACTCAAGAGTCATAGGCTACACCAGAGAAGGATCAACAACACCCTTTGACAAAACAATCACAAAAGGGTCATTCGGCTGACTCATCAAACCTTTCCTCCACACCTTCATCCACCCTCATACCTCCTTCGACTCGATCGACTAATGATCACCCTCCACATTCCCCAAGAAGCACCCATTGACAATTGACATTTCCTTTCCCACCAAAGACTCCCCTCCCTCCAGAACCCAAATCCCTCTGAAACGTCCTACAGTCAGGGAACCTGTACATTAGTCCAATCACACCTCGAAAGAACCTATTCTTCTTTGTTCAGTTGGTTTTAAAACCCTATCAAAATGGGCTAAAACCCATTCCTTGGTTCAGGGCGCAGGACCCATCTTCTCCACCTCAAGAGCCTTTGAGACCCATGGCCCATTATGAGGCCCAAACGATCTGTTAAACCCCTAAAGCCATGCCTCTTATATTTTCTTTAGTAGGGTTATTTTTTTCCTTGACTGCCCTTATCTCATACATACCTCCCTCTCCCTGAAAGAAAAGACGAACTCACCCCCTTTTTCATTGTCCCTAAGGTCAAAAATGTCCCCATCAATCGAAAACTCCCCTCGTCCATCTCTCGACATCTTATTTGAAACCAATTCAAAATTTAAATTGGTAAGTGATCTTTCACCGCTCCCTATTTTGAGAAAACTGGAAACCTACCTTTCGCATAACTGGAAAACTTCTATTCACAAACATCCTTTGCAGCCTTGTTCTAGTCTTCTCCAAACCAACGATCCCTCCAATCCACCAAATTGTCCTCCAAGGTAATCCAAGCCAGCAAACCCCTTCTTCATCCTTTACTATCACCAACCTCGGTACAAAGCTGGGCTCACAGTGCCAAAAGTCGGACCCATCGTGAATCCAAGAAGTTCACCGACACAAAGTCGATATCAACAAGACTACCACACACCTCACTGATCTCTGCAAATTTGTCTTTGTTCCACAGATGAAGTAGTAGGCCACGAACACACACACACCTTGATCTACAAAGGAAGCCTTTTGCAATCGTCCCCACATAGAGAGCCTTCTGTAATAGTCCACACATAGAGCGTCCAGTGATGAAACACTAGTCTAGTAATGCACGATCCTCCCAGATCTATGGGCATCCAACCAGCATGCCTCAACCCAAGAATCTCTAAACATCAAACCTTTATTTGTCTCAAGAGGAATGATCGTAGGTTTCTCTTTTCTCAAAACAACATTTTGAATCATCACCTCAATCTCCAACCACGACAACCTTTCTTCTACTCTCTAGATACAGATTACCAAGGTCCATGACCCAAAATCATCTTACCTCACCCATCTACGCTCAAACCTTTGTTTAAACTTTAAACCCATACCCCCTGTTATGTCGAGGAAGACGATGGAACTCCTCATTTTCTTCTCACAACCCCATGGGATTCTAGGTTTCTCACCTTCTAGAAAGTTGGCCATTAACAATTCTGCCATTTTCTCCCAACTTGAGCCATTTTTCTCTTCCAGAATGATGATCCACCTTCTTCTCCCATTGCGAGGGTTTACAGACACTTCAATGAACCTACCTCGGATGTTAGACCAACAATGCACCACCAACACTTTGTTACCTTCATCCCTCATTCTAACAAAAGTATATCTCATTCCAGTAATTTAGCCGTCGGTTTCAAGTTCTTTGACATCCATTTTACAGAACGAATAACATCTTTATTAAAAGGAAGAAAAATATACAACGACCTACGAGGTTGATCAAAAAGAAAGTGAAAGGGAGAGGAGAAAACAATACAAACTATTGAACAAGAGAACAAACAAGTAAGCTAGTCCCTTACAACACCATTGATAAAGAAGCCATTAAATTCCTTATAAGCCATGGCCCATGAAGCTACTTCAAGGATAATGAAATCCACGACCTGAGAAGGGGGGCAACTAATACCTTAAAAAATTCTCGTACTTCTTTCCTTCGAAATGCCCCAACAAATTCTATGAAGGATGGCCAACCAAAACTTCCTACCTCTTAGAGAGAGGAATACTACTTTCCATTGCCAAGAGTTCAAATTTAGTTCTAGCCTCAACCATTCCCGGGACTACAACTAGGTAGAATTAGCTATAAAAGAACTGAAAGCTCTGACACCAAGATTTGATGCAAGATAATTCTAAAAAGTCTCAAGTAGTTAACAAAGTAACAATGTGGAAGCAATATATCAATGTGCACAACAAAGACTTGAACTTTAAAATCACAAGTAGCCACAAATCAAATAATAGAGATATATAGATGGAATTATAAGGGTCTAGAATTGAAAAGGAAAAGAAAATAGGAAGAAAGGACCCAAAAGCGTAATTTTGTAATTTCTTGATAGAATTCCAAAATTACCCCTACTAACACATCAGAATTTTATGAAATTTTACAATGAGTTAGATGATCCTTAAAGGGATTCCCAAACAAAATTTCATCAAATTCTGAGCTCTCTAGGTATATAAATCATTAAAACTTAGACTTGCAAGGATTATTTAATCAATAAACCAGAATATAGGGTAAAGATGGATCTTGAATGAATTCTTGGTGGTTCTTGAGAGAAAACAGCAAAAGGAAACAAGAGATATGTCTGATTTTAGGTTTAGGGTCAAAAAATCCCAACAAGAATGAATCTTGCAAGGTACTTGATGAATCTAGTTGATTATTTAATTAAATGAAATAAAATCAGTGCAAAAAATTAAAGAAAACAATAAGATAACAAGCAAGAATTAATAAAGAAATGAGAAAGAGAGAATGGGGAGCCCACAGCTACAACCCAAGAAGAGATACATTCCCACACATGAGACTCAAAATTCACCAATCATTATTTCAATATCAAAGACTAATTACAACCTATAAACCATTCTTTATATAGATTTGACTCACAAGACTCCTTAACCCATTAGGACTCCTATTATAAATCAACTTCCTAAACAAAAGACTTCTTAAAAGACAAGATTCCTAATTTTAAAAATCCTTAATTGCATCTAAGCCCCTGGCAATTAAATTTTAATGCATTATTACATAATACCAAATAAATCCTTAAAATAAAATTAACTCAAATAAAATAGCCCTAAAATAAATAAAACCTTTTGAAAATGACCCTTATTAAAATTTAAAATATATATATATATATATAACCCTAAATACTCTAGCCATAAGTTCTCTTCCATTTGTCATGAATTTGGCCCTTTTGTGTGGGGTACATATAACAGTCTTTTAATATTATCTGCATCAGGTTGGCCCTATCTCATCTCT
This sequence comes from Platanus orientalis, assembly GCA_025762735.1. Taxonomy (NCBI): domain Eukaryota; kingdom Viridiplantae; phylum Streptophyta; class Magnoliopsida; order Proteales; family Platanaceae; genus Platanus; species Platanus orientalis. The sequence goes on along the minus strand of JAOXJP010256515.1, from coordinate 7,074 downwards.
TTTATCTTTCCTTTTTCTTTTCTTTTCTTCTCTTCTCCTCTCTTCTCCATTTTATTTTTCTTTCTCTCATCTAATCTCTATGTTTGTACTCTTTTTCTTAAAAAAAAAAAAACTTTCAAGTAATTCATCAGAAAAAAAGAAAAAAAAAGTGTGGTATGTAGCACAATAGAAGTCAACCCAAGGATCCAACAGCTCCAATTTACCTCTCAAAAAAAATTTATAATAAAAATGGCAGGAAACTCTTCAATTCTCCCATTCTATTAATTTAGTGTTTGTTTAGTTTTGTGTTTCATTGCTCTACTCTATAATCTTACATCAATTAGAAGGGGAACATTGAAAAGCTTAAAGAATGATATTCTTCCCTTGAAAAGTTTGAGAAAGAGAATTGGGGAGCCTCATGTGCTTAAGAGAGCCCTGGCGCCCAAGGCAATGGGATTTAGAAGGTCTGATCCCAGAAATAGTTATATCAAGAGTGTTTGCATGGGTCAACTTTGCCCACCCTACAAAAAATACACAATGGGGCTGACCAACAAAGCCATGTTGGACTAAGTCAGGACTACATGGGCTGGTGTATAGTCTACCCTATAGTCTCGTCTGTGATGTTATTTATTTGACATTAATTTTCCATTTATAACTATGCCAATGTTTGTACCATCATACATTGCCAGTCCCAAGCCTGGATAAAGGAGGAGGGTTACGCCAAGTTAAGAACTGGCTATAAAAACCCACTCAAACCATTTAAACATTAATCCTGAAAATGCATTATTTCAATCTAATACTAAGGTGTTCCCTTTAGCGACGCACCTCATTCCCCGGATATAGCGAAAAGTTGGTGCAGGGTGTTGCATCAGTGCCCAGATGCAATGATAAGTAAGCAAAGGTTCCCACACCATGGATGAGTGTGGGTAAAGAAGTTAGTATAAAAGAGTAGAATTCAATTAGCAACTTGGAACATAGGAACCTTAACAAGTAATAGCATAGAGTTAGTAGATACGATGAAAAGAAGAGTTAATATTGCTTGTCTACAAGAGACTAAGTGGAAGTGGTGGGTGCAGATAGTCAATCAAGGGGTTTAACAATAGTCAACCGATGTTGCTTACGTTATCAGGAGGTGGAGACATGTGATCATCTTTTCTTGCACTACAGATTCGCATTTGAGATATGGGGTAGATGGTTGAGCAAGTTTCGAAAGTGGTGGGTGTAGCCTAAGTCGGTTTACGCTCTTATTGGGAGTGGAGTCAGGCGAGTGCTGATGGCCTTGTGCAACGTGACAAGGAAATATGGAGATGACTTCAATTTGCAGTTTGTTGGAGCTTGTGGAATGAAAGGAATATGCGGATTTTCGAAGACCAGTCTATGTTAGAAGACGTCCTTTCAAGGAAGATTGACTCCCTGCTATATTCTTGGTGTTGTTTATCTCCTTTCTTTCCCAATATGCACTATAACAAATGGGTGTTTGACTGAGATTCTCTTGTATTTTATTAGAGTGGCCTATGTAGAGGGTTTTGTATTTCTCGTGCATTGTTTCTCTTGTTGGGTTCACTTTAATAAATTATATTACTTTATCTACCAAAATAAAAAAAGAGTTTAAGTGGAAAAGGGAAAAGGCTAAGGAGATTGATGGTTTAAAACTTTGATATGCAAGAGAAGCCAATAACAAAAATGGGGTAAGAATAATAGTAGACAAAGATCTAAAGGAGGAAGTTGTAGATGTTAAGAGAATAGGTGATAGGATTATAACAATTAAATTTGTCTTAGAAAAAGAGATAATTAAAATAATTAGTACTTATGCACCTCAAATAAGATTAGATGAAACTACTAAAAAACAATTTTGGGAAAACATGGATGGATTAATTCAGGGAACTCTTGAGTCTGAGAATATTTATAGAAGGTAACATAAATGGACATGTGGGAAAAACCAGTGGCGGATATGAGAGAGTCCATGAAGGATATGAATTTGGAAAGAGAAATGTGGTTAAAGAAGCAATCCTAGAATTTGCAATGGCATATGATCTTGCAAAAGCAAACGCATACTTCATAAAGAGACCAGAACATTTGGATCTTTTTAAAAGTGAGTCAAATAGAAGTCAGATAGATTTTTTCTTACTTCAAATGTAGAAAGGTCAATGTGTAAAGATTGTAAGGTTATTCTAGGGGGGGTTTAGATAATTATTCTGTGGGAGAGTTTAATCACACAACATAAGCTAATGGTGTTAGATGTTCGTGTTAAAAGATGGAAAAAAAAAACAACAAGAATTAGATGGTGGAACCTAAAAAATGAAAAAAAAATTCAAAAATAAATTGAAAAACGAGGGGAAATGGAATTTGGACGAAGATATAAATGTCATGTGAAATGAAATGGCTGGTTGTATTTAAAAAAAAAAAAATTAGCAAAAAAAGTTCTTGGAGAATCTATAGAGAAAGTGCAACCATCTAAAAAAAACTTGATGGTGGAATGATGAAGTCCGAAAAACTATTAGAGATAAAAGATATTGTTATAAATTTGGCAAAAGACTAAAAATATAGAAGACCTAGAAAGATATAAAAATTGCAAAGAAAGAAGCTAGGAAACCTGTAAACGATGCAAAATTCAAGCTTATGATGACATTTATCATAAGTTAGGTACTAGGGAGGGTGATATCAGTGTATATAAACTTGCGAGAATAAGGGATAGAAAATGTAGAGACCTAGACCATGTTGAATGTTTTAAAAGTGATGATCAAAGAGTCTTAGTAAAGAAAGTCAGTTTAGAGAATGTCATGTAGAGAATGTCAAGAATTAGAGGAGCTATTTCCAAAATTATTAAATGAGGATCATGTAAAGAATGTCAGTTTAGGAATCGGTAGAGCAGAGGAGATTAGAGATCATAGATATCTTTGTAGGATTAGAGTGACAGAGGTTAAAGAGGATAGAGATAGTTAAGGCACTAGGATCATATGGTATCCCAATTGAGGTTTGGAAATGTATGAGAGACAATACCTTATCATGGTTAACTAAATTTTTTAACAAGATCATTAGAACTAAAGAATGTCGAATGAGTGGAGGAAAAGTATTATGATTCTTATACACAAGAATAAGAGGGATATTCAAAATTGCACAAATTATCATGGGATCAAGCTTATGAGCCATGCAATAAAACTATGGGAGAGAGTGATTGTGCATCGACTAAGACGTGAAACTAGAGTGTTTGAATATCAATTTGGATTTATGCCTGGGAGATCAACAATCGGAGCCATGGTCTTTATTGACCTAGAGAAGGCATATGATAGAGTACCAAGAGAGAACATTCGTGGGCTTTGGATAAAAAAGGGGTTCCAAGTAGATATGTTGACCTAGTTAAAGATATGTATAATTGAGCGATAACTAGTGTTAGGACAACCGAGAGAGAGACGAGTGAGTTTGCGATCACAATAGGCTTACACCTGGGGTCAGCATTGAGTCCATACCTTTTTGCCTTAGTTATGGTTGAGTTGACTATGCGTATACAAGAGGAGGTGTCTGATGATGTTGTGTTAATCGATGAGACTAGAGAGGGGGTAAATGCCAAATTAGAACTATGGAGGGATGTTTTAGAATCAAATGGTTTTAGGATAAATCGGACTAAAACATAATATATGAAATGAAAGTTTAGCCAAAATAGAAGTTGAAACGAGGGGGTAGTTAGAATTGATAACCAAGAGATACCTCATAGTGATCATTTTCATGATCTTGGTTCAATCATGCACAAAGAGGGAGATGATGTTGCTCATAGAATTAGAGTGAGATCGTTGAAGTGTATAGGTGCTTCTAGAGTGTTGTGTGATAAACAAATACCAATAAAATTGAAGAACAAATTTTATAAGATAGCTATAAGACCAACCATGCTTTATGGAGCAGAATGTTGGGCAGCCAACAAATAACATAAAATGAGTGTGGCTGAAATGAAGATATTGAGATAGATGAGTACCAAAACTAGAAAGGATAGAATTAAGAATGAATCGATTTGTGGGAACTTAGGTGTAGCACCAATAGGTGATAAAATGAGAGAAAGTCGATTGAGATGGTTTAGTCATGTACAACAAAGAACAATGGTTGCACCAGTGAGGAAGAGTGAGACAATGCAAATTGAAGTTGCTAGAAGGACAAGAGGAAGGCCAAAATTGACATGGGTTGAAGAAATAAGGAGACATGGCAGCTTGTAATTTAACGGCAGATATGGCCCTAAATAGAGCAGAATAGCCGAACAGGATTTGTGTAGCCAACCTCTTCCATCAATCCTAATTTTCTGATGATCTATTTTTTATTTCACATTATTCTATGATACAAATATAATGGTACTATGGCATTGAGTTCACCTGGGTCTAAGATTTCTTAGTGCTAGTCTCTTCAATCAATGATTGTTAAACCAGAAAGTCTGTCAAAGCTGTGGATATGTCCAGCAAAAAGAAATTCTATCTTAAGGAGCACGTGTCAAATATATGTCACTATCTTGTTCTGCTATTGGCAAATAGTATAAATCAACATCGTTTATTATCTGAATTGGGGTTTCTATGTTGGAACCGTATCACCCATTTGGTTTGGATAGTTTGATGGTTAAACTGCAAATCTAGTTCAGTTATTCAGCTCAACTACTTGAACTGAATTACAGATCTTCCAATAGACAGCACACCCATAGATGGAAAAAAAAGGCCCGTTTAGAAGCAAACAGATAAGAGCCAACCGAAGAACATTGAATAAGCTATTCACCCAATTCCAACACAAAAGGAAAGATCATGACTCACTAATAAATTAAAACGAAAGAGCTAAACACTAGGGCAAAGCATTTCAACAAGAAAATCTAGTGTATTTGGAGGCCAACTCTAGCAAATCCAAGTTTGGGATTTCCAGTAAGAACATATTGTGATCTCACAACAGTCCACTTGTGAGATCTAAACATAATCAGAAGCAACCTCTGAAATGGTCACACACAACCATAACTCCAAAATGAATTAAGAAAATATAATCAGAAGTAAACGGAAAGAAAAGCATACCAATGCCTTTCCCTCTGTAAGGTTTGATCACGACGAGCATTGCAATGTAGCCTCTGAAAGTATTCCGATGCTCCCCCATCTTGCAAACAACGGTTCCAACACAATTACCCTTGTGGAAAGCCTGAAAATAACAAGATTACAAGAGACAATGAACCAAATTATAATCCTTCTTTAAAATAAGCAAGAAACAAATGTAGCTCAACCCATTAAACAGTAAACAAGAAATAAGGGAGAAGAAGAAATAACTTCAAGAGTTCAAAAAGAAACCACAAAAGCTTTAGAGCAATTCAATCCGAAATTTCAATGAGAGATCCAGTTAATTTGTTCATATATTGAAATCAAAACCCTAGAATACAAACGAAATGAAAGAGTAACCCTAACCCTTGAAGTTAATAGTTACCAGGAAGGAGAGTTGAGGCCAGAGATAGACAAAGTATCTGTAAGTGAAGATGGAGTAAGGCTCGCTGAGTTCCTGGTCAACCAGGCGCATGATAAGAGGAAGGTGATGTTCACCCCCATAACTCACGTACTCTATCTCCGCCGGATCAAAATCAACCTCCCCTTCTACTTCACTCGCCGTCTCCATTCGTCTCTCTGTGCGAGTGCACTTAATGCGCCTTCCGCCTATTCTACGAATGCTCCTCGCAATTCCATGAGACGAAAATTCTTGACCCGACCCATTAATCATCGAATTTCCGGGTTAGTAACAGATGCACGATATCCTCTGTGACGCCCCGTGAGGCAAGACACAAATCACCCCCAAAAGTGAACGGGTTCCACCCCTTGTGTCTTGCCTCACGGGGCATTGCACAAAGGGCTGTCACAGAGGATATCAACCGAACTACAAGGACCCATTGACCCATGCTTGAGTCTTTGACTAGGCTTCCGCCTCCCCATGCCGTAGGTCTGCTGGGCATCTCTCGGGGGAAGTGGACACATCAGCGTCGAAAAATGAAAAGTGTCCTCCAAAAAGTGTAATTTACTTTGTGGCACTGATGTGTTCGTCCCCTAACACCTAACGGATCTATAGCGTTCATAGGGAGGCAAACAAAATCCACACTGGTGAGCTTCCATTGAACTCAAAGGTGGCAATGCTTGACACGACTAGGGATGGGCATGGCTTGGGCTTGGGCTTGGGCCGGACCATGGTAGGTTCAGGTCCGGCTCTATAATTATAGTTTGGGCTTGGGCTAGGGTTTGGACCTATAAATTTTTAATAAACTTAGGTCCAAGCCCGACCCTAATTAATTGATCGGGTCAGGTTTTGGACCATTCCATAAATTTAAAAAAAAATTAATGTTGAGACGTAGGTTTGAACTCTAAACCTATCATGTAATAACTAATCATATATATATATATATATATATTAAAACAGTAGCCTCACACCCCTTTCTCTCTCATCCATGTGGACATACTCTTAAAGTTTTATCAATTTTCCCATAATATCCCATAAGAAATGGAAACCTTTTCCAAAAGATTCTTTCCAACCTCATCTCTTTATCATGTTCCTTGATTCTCTCTCTCTAATTGTGGTTAAGGCTAAGCATGGGTTCGGGCCAACCTGAGCCCGGCCCAACCCAGCCTGAAATTTTGCCCAAAAGGCCTGGTCCAAGCTAGACCCGATGAGGGCTTGGGCCCAAGTTGAAGGCCCGAACTTTATTAGGGCCAGGCTCAAGCTCACCTCTGCCCAGCCCGAAGCCCGAATTATATAATTAATGTATATATATATATATATATATGTGTGTGTGTGTGTGTGAAGAAAATGTTCTATGATAAAAAAAATATCTTTAGTGTAGATGGTAAATAATAAGTTGACACGGGTGTGTTGGGGGTTAAAAATATCCAGAAAAGAGTTGAGATGAAAATGTAGGTGTCAAAAAAGAAACATCAAAGATTGTGTTTTTTTCTAAATTAATGGGCTATGGGCTGGCCCGAAGCCTAATAAAATAACTAGGGTCGGACTTGGGCCTAAAGTTTCTAAAAAAATTTGGGCCCAAGCCCAAAATTACTATGGTGGGCTGAGCCCCGGTCTTACCTCGGCCTGGCCCATGCGCACCCCTAATTG
>JAOXJP010256505.1:0-21455 GCA_025762735.1 Platanus orientalis | reverse complement strand
ATATATATTTGAATCTTTAAAATACGATATATATATATATATATATATATATATATATATATATATATATATATATAAAACATAGTAGAATTAAGAGAAACATATATACTATGTTTCAATGTGTTCTAATAAAGGGCGGCCCAGTGCACGAGGCTCCTGCTAATGTGGGGTCTGGGGAGGGCAAGATGTACGCAGCCTCACCCCCATTTCTGGAGAGGCTGTTTCCGTGACTTGAACCCGTGCCACCAGGGACGCTAACGGTAAGCCTAAATTTTTTTCAATTTGTTTTTACATTTTTCAGTATTATTTATTTATTTCACTGTTAAATAAATACAAAAAATAGTTTATTTTCAAAAAGCTACCAAATTGACATATTATGTGCATAATGGGCTGTAGTCTCTCATATAAAAATTCCCGTCTGATATGATTTTTGAAATTTTCTTTAATTTTTTTTGAAAAAAAATAATTTCTAAAAATAATTTTTAACTCCATGAATGTGTAGATCTATCACAAATACATGACACAAACAAAAAATCTAAAAGGATTGGAGCAAAAATAGGGAATTTAACGAAGTTTTTGACAAAATTTGGGGTTTCGTCTTTGATCTTTTGATCTGACTCAAAGAAAGGTTTTAGATCGAATGGACTCAAGTGAAGTCCTAAATTTAGTTTTAGGAAGCTAGATCTACAAATTTTCATAAAAAAAGGTTTTTAGCAAGCTGTGATATGTTTAAGAGATGCGAGACGCGATACTGTTTGCCTCTCTTGTCTCGCGGCCTCTTTTAAACCAAAGAACACTAAAACCTCCCATGTATCACACAATACATGCAATATGTGCCACGATACAGGGTAGGTCTGTGTGAAATATCAAGTTTAGGGGGGTATTGTACCCCATACCTGCGATACCGATACGTAGCATATAATTGCACACGTGGGTATCACACCCTCCCTCATATCCCTCCTCTTCTAATCTCATTCTTCTCAATCTCCTAGTTCCTTTTTCTTCCTAGTTGTTGCCATTCTCTCACTCAGAAATCTGCATACACCAAATCTTGTGATTGAAGTTCTCAAGAAGCATCCCACACATCTAATCACAGGCTGTTATTGAAGGCTGATCAGATTTTCTGGGTTATGGTAATGTAACAATCGCCCCATCCTCCTCTTTCTGTTTCTCTAATTCTTTGACAGAGTTTTAATCCTTTTAGGATCCTCTATTCCTCTACAATACCTCTCTATTTCCGCATCCTCTCTGTTCAAGTTTCATGTGGACTGAATTTTATATAATTTCATAAATCAAATCTTATTGGATTTCCTTTAAATTTTAACTGTAGAACCCTTGTTCATATCAGAAAATATCTGAATAGTTTTAGAGTTTTTTGATGCAAGACCAGGGGTATTATGGTAATTTCATTGGTTCTGCCCAGAATTTTCAGAATTGCCATTTGGGCTAATCTCTCTCTTTTTCTTTTCTCTTTCTTTTCTCTTTTTTTTCCTTCTCATCCTAATCTCTTATTCTTTACCCTATTCTCTGATTTATAGTTTGTGGCTACTTGAAGTGTTTAAAATTCAAATCTTGAGTTATTTTTCTTCTGCACATTAAATCTAACCACTATTTGAGGGAATTAGATTATCCCATATCAATTTTGGTATCTTCCCTATTACGCTGCACCAGGCCCTCATGGGACATGTGTTTGGAAAGGCATTATGAGTCTCTTCTAAGCTTTCAAAGAAGGGATCAGCTATAAAGTGGGGAATGGTAGCACAACTCTGTTTTGGAGGATAGATGGTGTGATGACTCTCCCTTGATGGCAGATTTTCCAGCCCTTTTGGCATTGGCAAGAACCAAGAAAGCTTCAGTGGCTGATCATGTGGTGTTGGCTAACAGAAAAATGGTTTGGCAGCCCCTCTTGAGCAGGGGTCTTAATGACTAGGAGCTTCAGTCAGCAGCTCAGCTTTTGGGCAGGTTAGTAGGTTGTGTAATGGATCGGGGGCAGTGGATACAAGGCAATGGGATCTGCATACAGGTTGGGAGTTTCCGTGAAATCTTGCGTCTAATTCCTTCCTACATCCCGAGGGATTCTGCTTCCATGGGCAGAAATTTGGTTAAACCTATTTCTCTCTAAAGTTCAATTTTTCATGTGGACTGCGACCATGGGAAACATTCCAACAGTGGATAATCTGATTCGAAGGGGTATGTGTCTCCCAAACATATGTCTCCTTTGCTATAGAATTGGAGAATCCATTGCCCACTTGTTTATCCATTGTCCCTTCGCTTGGGAAATATGGAACATGATGTTGAGAGACTTTGGATGTCGTGGATTTCACTCCAAAATCTTCTTTCTCTTCTAGAAAGCTGGAGAAGTTCAGCTTTTCTGTTAAAGGTTGGCAGATTTGGAGGTTGGTCCCAGTGGTTATTTGTTTGTTTCTGTAGGAGTCTTGTTTTGAAGATTATTTGAAGCCCTCCTTCATGGTGTATGAGGGCTAAGGAGTTGGTACTTTTCTGGGCTACTAGATGCAAAAGATGTGAGAACATGGGCTATAGGGGCTTGAAAAGACATTGGTTTTGTTTCTTTATGTTTGCAGTTTTTCATTTGAACCTTTCTGTCGGGCTTCCTCCGATTCTAAAATTCTTTTGGTTACTATTTCCTTCATGAATTGTTGTTTCTGATTCATTCTTTAGTTTGTGAAATGTGAATTCCTTTATTGTGAAATTGATGTTGAGATCTTGATCCCTGTAAGCTTTATTTCCTATATTCCCTTTGGAAAAATATTTGTTACAACAGCAGACATTTAAGAAGCATCTACTGTGGAAGAGACTAGTTAATTATTTTTTATTACTTTGTGTAGGTGTCTCATTATCTTGATTATCCCAGAAATTGGTTTTCTTTGTGGTGAATTTTATGTTGGTTAGGTAGTTTGTAGAGATTTGTTGCACTTAGTGCAATATTTTATTTAACCAATGGAGTCTTATACTCTTTTTCTTTTTGGGTGAAGAAATGTTTCATTACTGTTGGATCAAGGATTCAAAGCTCAGAGTTTCTGCTTCTTCCGCCCACTCAAAAATGAAGTAACCATCTGTATGTGAAAAGGTTTCTCTTGATATTTGCTTCCTTCGTATTTGTCTTTGCATTCTTTCCTGAAATTTATATTTTGTTAAACTCTCTTCTGGTTTATATATTCTAAAGTTAATATTGTAAAAGAGCATTAAGTTATATCTAGCCTTATAAGCAGTTTTACTTATTTCAATGCTTAATTTTCAGGAATTGCATTGGTCCCTTATTAAATGTTTGTCTTACTTTAGAAAGATTGTTTTCAGATTTTGTTTAGATGTTGAGCTTTTTAAACTTTCTAATATTGACCTAAGAATTCTGGAGTTCTTTGTTTGTTTGTTTGTTTGCTTAAAATTTTTTTTTCCTTGTCTATGGAAAGAAAGAGAAGGGAGAACTGTGTGATAAATTCCATCAAAAATAATTTTGAACACAACTTTTATATGATGCTTTCCTCTGCTAATAACCCTAACTAAACTCAAAACATGAAAGTTCTCTTAACTACTCAGGTAAATAGACATTAATATCTGGAGTAAAATACTAATGTATTCTTGCTTACTAAAATATTTATCAAATATCTCACCTCTTTCCTTTCAAGTTGGTGTGTTGATGTTTGAGATGTATAGCTTGACATGATGTACCATAGTCTCCCAGGACTTGGCGTTTTAAAGAACAGGCGTGCCAGTTGGTTTGTCCTTGCACATTAGGGACAAATTTGCAATCTATTTTATCCTTGATAAAGTGGCAACCTGCTTACTGTTCTTCCTATGCTTCTATACGACTATTCTAATTTGTTGCAAAGTCTCCATGTTGTAGTCTACAGAAATTCCTATGTTGTTCAATAATACCCCAAGGCAAACAAACTCTTAAAGTCATGCATGCTCTATTTTACCTGGCAACATCAGGAGCATACCATGTGTAGGACATGGCATTTACACTCACAAGTCTTGGATAAGGGTAAGGCATGATCCGCTTTGAGGTGCTTGGTGTAGCATTGCATATACTACTATCTCTGCACTAGACCTGGAACAACCATGTTGTTCTCTCAAGTCTCAATTGCTATGTGGTTACAGTTTTGTGTTGTTCCCCATGGAGTTCCCCATAGATGAGGTAACGAGTATTGGAATTCCTTTTAGGTCCTGTTTCAAAAAATTGAATGTTACAAGCGTAACACAGTGTCCTCTTGTGGTTCAATAGTTGTTACACAAGCACTTCAACTAGAGCTCATTTTTGTGGATATCAAAATGCTTTGTTAAGAGAGGTCTTCAAATATCGTGGTGTCTATTTCATGGCTTAGTTGATTAATAGAGAATTAATAGAGTTTAGAGTTAGGGTTTGGAGTTTATGAGAAGAAGAAAAGAAGAAGAGAAAGAGGCTATACATATGGGAGAAAAAAATGTAAGAGTATTTCTCTACTCACTTGTATTTCATCCTTTTATACTAATAAATCTATGATATACCATATATACTGTATGAGAATAAACGCCATGTATACAAGACTAAAATACCCTCAAGTACATGTAAATATACACTTCAACACTCCCCCTCAAGTTCGGGGAATTGATATCCCACACACCCAGCTTGCTTACAATCCATGAGAATCTAGTACTAGGCAGTCCCTTGGCTAGAACATATGTGGGTTGATCTTTCGTCTTGACATAGGGAGTGGCTTTAAATGATCTTTCATAATGTGCCAGTCCACTTCAACATGCTTGGTGCGATCATGTTGAACCAGGTAGTCGGAGATGTTAATTGTTGGGTTGTTATCATAGTAATGGTTCATTGACTCTTGTACAGGATAGCTCAGTTCAGTCAACATGATTTTTATTCATAAGAGTTCACGGACCCCATGGGGGCCAAAGAGTGGAACTCTGCCTCAGCACTAGATCTTGCTACAATTGATTGCTTCTTGCTTCTACACATGACCTAGTTACCACTCATAAACATACAATAACTAGAGGTGGAACAATGGTCTGATATATATCTGTCGCAGTCTGCGTTAGTGCAGGTCTCTACTTGGAGGTGATCTCTTTTTGAGTATAGAACACCTTTTTTTAGTGCAACCCTTTAAGTAACTAACAATTCGATAGGCAACATCTAAATGATTCCTTGTGGGAGCATGCATGAACTGGTTCACCACACTTACTGCAAAAACAATTTCAGGTTTGGCCATTAAGATATAGATAAGCCGACCCACTTACCATTGATTCATTCCAATGTCACTAAGAGGATCCCCTTTGTTTTCCTATATTCTATGGTTAAGATCAAGAAGGGTCTCACAAGGCTTGCGACCTGTCATTCTCGTCTCCTTGAGAAGATCTAGGACATATTTCCTTTGTGAAATAAAGAGTCCATCCTTGGACTTTGCACCCTCAATATCATTGAGAGGACCCCCTTTGTTTTCTTGCATTCTATGGTTTGGATCAATTGGGATCTCGCAAGGTTTGCAACCTGTTATTCTCGTCTCCTTGAGAAGAGCTAGGACATATTTTCTTTGTGAAAAAAAGAGTCCATCCCTGGACCTTGCAACCACAATTCCCAGAAAGTATTTCAATGGGCCCAAGTCTTAATTCTTAAATTCCTATCTCATTCGAATTTTGAGTCGTTGCACTTCCACATTATCATTGCTAGTGATAACTATGTCATCCATATACATTATCAAAGCAGTCAACTTGCCATTTAGATGCTTCACGAAGAGAGTATGATCTGATAGACACTGCTTATACCCATATAGGACGACAACTTGTTCGAATATCTCAAACTAGGCTCTTGGAGATTGCTTAAGGCCATATAAGGCCTTTTTCAGTCTGCACACTTTCCCATTGGCATTGGAATGCACAAATCCTAGAAGAGGTATAATGTATACCTCTTCTTCAAGATCATTGTGTAGAAAGGCATTCTTAACAATTAGCTGAAGGAGATGCCGTCTTTGATTAACAACAACAACCATAAGGATTCTCACAGAGTTTAGCTTTTCTACAAGGGCAAAGGTGTTATGGTAGTTGCTACCATAGGTGTGAGTGTATCCCTTGGGGACAAGGTGGGCCTTGTGTCTTTCCAGTGAGCCATCTGATCTATAGTAAACACCCACTTGCGTCCAACAACTTCTTTTCCCATCGGAAGATCAACCATCTTCCATATATGATTCTTTTCAAGGGCTAACATCCCTTCTTCCATCACCGACCTTCCATAGGGGTTGAGATAGAGCCTTTGAAACACTGCGTGGAATAGGAATATAGGAAAAACCATAAACAAAGGCATGGAATGAAGGTGACAAGGAGCTATAAGAGGTAACATTAGATAAGGGATGTTTAGTGTAGGCTCTTTGGCCCTTTCGTATAGCAATAGGAACATTGGAATCATCTGGAGTAACTATGAGATTACCTGCTTCAGGAGGATCTGAAGAAGAAACATGGCTTGGGACATGAGAAGGCTCCATTGTTTCTAAAGTTTTTGACAACTTTTTTCATCTTTCCTACACTTGACCATGCTTTATGGCTTCCTTTTTTATGGGATTCTCCCCATGTCTACAACCACCATCATTAACAAAAGGAGGGATATGTAATGGAATAGGCAAAGACAAATATAGCTAATATCCTACATCAAATTTGGTATCAGAGTCAGGTTTTCCAATTAATTTTTATTAGTTGGGATCTTTTCTTAACAAAAGCGTAACTCCTTTAATTCCAAAATCCATAGTATTTAGATATTCTCTATTTATGGCATATTTTCAAGCTTCTAAATCATTTTAAGACCTACCCTAAAACTGTGGAACAGTCCCAAAACCCTTTTCCATCAATTTTAGGGATTTCTTAAGACCCTAAAATTTTGGGGTTTTCTCCAAAGGGCTTCAGTGTGAGTAAGGACATCATTCAATTATTTTCTTAAAACCCTAAAATCTTTTTGGGTTCTTTATGTTATTTTAGGGCTACTCTAAATCCTTTTGGGGTCTTCTTGAAAATGTTTATATCACCCTAAAATTTTCGAGTAAGTCCTAAAATTTCTGAATCATGCGTTATTTTGGGTATGATGCCTTTTTCACTCTAGAAGAGTATAACACATTTGTACAATCTCTTTCTAAAGCTGAATTGTAGATGCAACTTGATAATGTGAAAAATAATCTTTATTGTGCATGTAAGTTTTGGAGCTATGACACGTGGTTTTACTATTATGTTCAACGTCACAAAGTTATTCTTCATGAGGAGATAGAAATGCGAAAATGGATTCAGGTATTTCTAGATTTGGAAAAGCGGTTCATGGCTATCCATAAGAAGTATGAGGCTGACAAAGAATAGGTCAGGATCGAGGTAAAAGTTAGACATGAATAAACAAATCTTGAATTTAGTGTTAGGATTCAAGCCATTAGGTGATGTGTGGATACACAAGTACCAACCCTAGTTGAGAATCTAGAGAGTATTTCTACATTTGTGCCAAGTTTGTGTAAAGCCTAGGAGTCCGAAAAAGAGCCAGGCAAGGAAGATGCATAAGAAACTAAGTCCATCTAATCAACCTTCAATCCTAGGTCCTCCACATGCATTGCCACTGTTGCGGAGTCCACTCGGATTGGTGACATCAAGTGGCAATGTAATGTGGATCAAGCAAAATTCATGGGCGAATTTCTCTCCACCTTGGGGGAATGATGCGGACAATGCCAACACGTTGATGTATGTTCCACCATATAAAAGAGTTCGCTTCAAGAATGAAGAAAATTCAAGTTTTTTGAAAAGTTTGGGGACTTTTAGAAGTTTTTAAAATTATTTTAGAGTGTTTTAGTAGATGAATTTATTGTAATAAGGCCATTAGAGTCAAGTTAGAAAGCTGGTAGAGAGCTTGAATTAGTTTAGCAGAAGTTTAGAAATGTTTAGTTTTTTCAGAATTTTTTAGAATTGTTTTTTGGGTTGACCATACAAGGGAGGGGTATTTTGGTCAAATTTTATTTTTTTAATATTATAAATAGGTCATAAATGCCTCTTATACGATAGATGAATGAAATTTATGAATTGAAGTGTTTTTTTTTGAAGTCCACGGTTTGGATCTCTCACATGAAGGTGAATTCTTATTTTCTTTTCTCTTAATCTTTATTTCTCTTCTCTAATTCATCATCATCTTCCTTAATCTTTTTCTTTTTTTTTCTTTAAAATTTCTGCAGAGAATTCTTTTCCATTCTTTTAATCTTTTTTTTTACACCCTTTAACATTTTTATTTGTCTTACCACTCCCCATCCATCTCTCCATCTTTTCCCTTTTGTTCGTGCTTCATTTTTTCTAATTTCTTGAATTCTGCAAAATTTACAGCAAACAATCTTTTTCTAATTACTTCTTCAGAACTTAATATAAACCTAATTCCTTCTAGGTTTATTTATCTCTTGACCTAACACACCCATCCATACAAGAATCCTCAATTTTAAACCATAATTTCTAGGTTTTCTGTAACCCTAAACCCATTCTTTATCAACTGTACACATCTAAACCATTTTTTTATTTTCTTTAAAAAAATATAAACTATGTATCAAAATAGGGGTAGTGGTTGCATGTCCCACCATGTCTCTACGTTTTTAGTGTTTTAAATTTGAAAACCCATCATTCCTGATTTTGGCCAAATTTGTGGCTTTTTTTTTTTTTCTAATTCCTTCATTTCTTATTCTTGAATTCTTGATTCTCTTTGATAATCCCTTCTTAATTAAATTAGTCTCTTTTATTTTGGTTAATTTATTTAAATTAGGATTCTTGATTGTTTTACTTATATTTTCAACATTCTTTAAATTTCAAGAATCATTCTTTTTGGCTTGTTTTAATTAATTAAGTGTAGGAATTTTGATTTCTTTGATATCCTACATCAATAACTCTTCATGGTAACTCTCCCCTGAAGAGATGATTGGGAGGGAGAAAAATATGGAATGTATCCAAAAACTGTGACATCCATAAGTACAAAATGCCTGTGAGTAGGAGATTGGTAACATTTGTATCTTTTTTAACTCGGCGTATAGCTAAGAAACACAAATTTAAGAGCTTTGGGATTGAGCTTAGTTCAAGAGGACTGAGGAACATGAACAAAGCAAGTACAACCAAAGCCTTGGGAGGAAGATGAGGAAGAAAGGCGGGTGAGAGGTGATTTGAAGGAAAGAACTTTAGATGGAATTTTGTTCATTCGATAGGTAGTAAGAAGAGCTTCAGACCAACAAGGCTTGGGAACATGCATGGTAAACATGAGGGCATGCGTAATTTCAAGAAGATAATGGTTCTTCCTTTCTGCTATCCCATTATGTTCAATAGTGCTTGGGTAAGTCGTCTGATGAACAATACCAGACTCAGATAAGAAAAAGCCATGGATAGGTATTCCCTACCATTGTCGGAGTGAAGGATGCGAATTTTGGCATCAAATTAGGTCCAACCTTTTTATGGAAAGAGAGAGTCTGTAACCACATCACTTTTACATTGCTATAAGTAAACCCAAGTAGTTCTAGTATAGTCATTCACAAAAATAACAAAGTAATGATAACCAAATAAAGAAGTAATAGGGGCTGGCCCCCAAACATCAATATTCATAATAGAAAAGGGAGTCACACTCCGAGTATTATTAATGGAGTAAATTGAGCGACAATGCTTAGAGAGTTCACATGGTTCACAATGAAAAACAGAGGATGAAGTAAACAAGTGAGGAAACATCCTCTTTAACAAAAAAAAGAAATAGAAAAGAAGGGTGGCCAAGTCTATAATGCCACTACAGTAACACATCCTGAGAAGGACTACTAGTATGTCCTCTCTCGACTAGAATTCGCTGAACTGGAAAGGCAACTGGAGATGAGGTGTACAGCAAGTAGAGCCCATTGACCTCATGCCCTTTTCCAATTGTCTTCCTCGTCACTAAATCTTGGAACACACAATAAGAAGGAAAGAAATTAACACTACAATTCAAGGACTTGGTTAGATGACTAATGTCAAAGTAAACATAGGAACATGTCGAATCAAAAATAACAAAAGACTAGAAATTGCATGAATTGTTCATTTACCAACAATGGGGGAAAGAGTACCATCATCTATTCTAACTTTATCTCTACTAGAAAAAGGAGGATAAGTAGAGAAGAGAGAGGGCTTACCATTCATATGATGGGAAACGGCTGAATAAATGATTCAGGGACTACAAGATGCAATAACAGACACAACAAGAGTTGAGGCTGAGGTACCTGATTAGATAATGAAGGAGGTAGATGCTGTCATGGGAGGCTCTATATGAGACACAAAATGGTGAAGAGACTCAAGTTCCACGTGGAGATGATCAATATCAGAAGCAGGGGATGCAACACCTATGGGCTCCGAAGAGGTAGCTGAATGAGCACTAGAGTATCCTTTAGTAAGACCACCACCATGGCCTCCAAAAGAGGTGCCTCGAGTGAAGGACCGGTTAGCTGGCTCCTGTGGGTGACCATGGAAATCCCAACATGTCTCCTTGGTATTATACAAACGCCAGTGTCCACATTTGAGGTGGTCTTTATCATCAGAATTACCAAAAGTAAATTTCCCTATGCCTTGGCCTCGTAAAGTAGGCTTGCTTCTACCACCATGTTGTAAAGCAGAAATAAGAGCTGACTTCTCAATAGGGGAGGACTTGGACATAGAGCCACGGCGAATCTCTTCTTGATGCAAGTAAGAATGTACCCCATCCAAAGAGGGAAGATTATCCTTGCCAACTATTAGTACTTGCAATGGCTTATAGGAGTCATACAACCAACAAGAAAATCAAAGATCCTGTGATGCTCAACTTGCTGCTGAAATGCGATAGCATCTTCTACACACTTTGGCTTGCAAGAATCATAATAATCCCACTCAGCCCACATCTTTTTCAAAGACGGAAAATAGGAAACTAATGGGAGACCACCTTGCTTCCACTGTGCTATCTTCTAACACAGTTCATAGAGATGGGCTAAGTATCCAAGCATAGAAAAGGCCTAAGACACGGCTTCCCACACCTGCTTAGCTGTATCAAGAAACAAATAATTGTCGCTGATCTCATGGCTCACAATCAGAATTAACAAAGATGGAAGTCGAAAAGCACGACTGCAAGTAGAACACATCAACTGTAAGTCATGAAAATCATCATAGCACTCTCAAATCTCATTCAAATTGCGTGGGGATTGTCTTAGATGATTCTTATGGAGAAAATGACCAGTCCATTTGTAATCTTTGACAAAAACAATGAAAAATGAGGGCAGATTGAATAGATTTCTCAGATCTGGGCGGAATGCCAAAAAACCCTAAAAAAAATCAAAACTTCTTCGAAACTTCTCCAAAACTCCATGAAGGTTTCACATACCTTGACCTTGTTAACGTCAGCAACCCCCGGTACTCAATGCATTAATGATGGCGAGTTCCTGGGCTTCTTCGGTGTTCTGATACCAAGTTGATTAATAGAGAAAATAGAGTTTAGAGTTGGGGTTTGGAATTTATGAGCAGAAGAAGAATAGAAAAAGAGAGAGGCGATACCTATGGGAGAAAAAAATGTAAGAGTATATCTCTACTACTCTCACTTGTATTTTAGCCTTTATACTAATACATCTATCATATACCATATATTCGGTATGAGGACAAACAGCATGTATACAAGACTAAAATACCCTTAAAAACATGGATACATACACTTCAACAGGCTTTCCCTATGTGAGGAATGGGGACTGGGGAGCATGGATTAATTGATTGCTCCCGAGTCCCCAATCAGAGTTATTGTTTGTGAATCTTGAAAATGCTTTGTTATGAGAGGTCTTCAAATATCATAGTGTCTATTTCACAGCTTTCCCTATGTGGGGAATGGGGAGCAAGCAAACTGATATCTTCGCTACTCCAAAAAAAAAAAAAAAACAAAGAAGAAAGAAGAAGAAGAAGAAGTAGTCTTATCTTTGCTGCAAATACTGTATCCTTTGAGTTTTTCTTGGCAAGTGAGTATCCTCCAAGTTGTAGTGAGATAAATCATTTCCCAAACCAGTTAGTGGTATGCTCTACTGCATCATGATAAATTTTGAATTCTTTCTAATGGTGATTTTGTAAATGAAATGACCTGAAATTGTGTGGCTTCAACATGTATCTTCCAACATTCTTTATGGCATGTCTCAGCCGTACATGTAATATAATTCAAATTTGCAGGCAAGGTTGGAAACTCTGGTTCCCATGGAAGTGGAATTAATTTGTGGAAGTACATAAAAACATTGTAAAAATTGTGGGAACAATTGGAACATTGTGGAAATGATAGAAATTGTAGATGGAACTTTAGTAAATGAGAAAATAAGCACCAATTTACACCTAATGCGAAAATTAGGGAAATACTAAAAATAGTGAAAATTTTCAATTAAACTTCAAGGAATGTTAAGGTAAAGCATGATTATAGGTTTAGTACTCATAATCTTTGAAAAAACATTTATCTAGTAGTTAATCACATAGATAGACCTATGCTAACAAACAATTTTTTTTATTTTTTTTATAGATAAATGGCTACTACATATGTCAAAATAATTAAACATTGTTAATTATCCCAACGGATTGATTATTTTTATTTTCTTTAGAATCAACAAAACAAAAATTATAGCAAAAGAATAGATTTGGGGTGGGTTTTGACTTAGGTAGAAGAGTTTTTGTCAGAAGTATCAATATCAGTGAAATTTACTCAAGAACACTTGTTGATGTAGTTTGTGACGTGGATTTGTGTGCTTGGAAGAAGAAGAGTAGTAGAATACGATTGGGTAAACCGTATAAATCTACTTGTCTCATGCGTTAGTATTTATATTAATAATGTATTTGTACATAGTACATATGGTATACCAAAGGTATGGGTGTATAATACCTATAATCCCTTATTACATAAATACCTCAGCATAAAATACTTCAACACTCCCCCTCAAGTTGGAGCATGAATATCGACCATGCCCAACCTTGCTGATGATGTCTTGAAGTTGCATCTTGGTAACACCTTTGGTCAGTACATCTGCTAATTGTTGGTCCGCAATAACAAACGGCATGCAATTAGTCCGTATAGTATCTTTTCTCTGATAAAATGTCGGTCCACTTCTATATGCTTTGTCTGATCATGTTGCACAAGATATGGGAGTTACTAATAGCTGACTTATTGTCACAGTACAAGCTCATGAGAGTTTGCACTTCGAACCTAATTTCATGAAGTAGAGTCCTCAACCAAAGAGATTCACAGATTCCATGTGTCATTGACCTGTATTTTGCTTCAGCACTAGATCTTGCAACCACATATTGCTTTTTCCTTCTCCATGTCCTAAGATTCCCACCAATAAACAAACAGTAACTTGAGATTGATCTTCTATCTGTGATTGATCTTGCCCAGTCTGCATCGGTATAGACTTCTCTCACATGACCATTATTAGAAAATAACAAACCTCTTCTTGGAGCTAACTTCAGATACCTCAGTATATAGAAGGTAGTTTCCAGATTAGGTGTTCTTAGTGCAATGCATGAACTGACTGATAATACCAATTGCAAAGGCAATCTATGGTCTTGTGAGTACAACTTAAATCAATTTCCCAACAAGTCATTGATACCATCCTACATCAATTAATGGCCTTTCATCCTGATCATTCAGCCCATGACTAGCTTCAATAGGAGTATCTATAGATCTGGCTCCTAATAATTCTATTTCAGTAAGTAAATCCAGTACATACTTTCTCTGTAATATGAGATACCTCTCTTGGAATGAGCAACCTCAAGACCTAAGAAGTAACATAAGATTCCCAAATCCTTTACTTAAAACTCATTACTTAAATGAGACTTCAACTTGTTTACTTCTTCTGAATTATCGCCAGTGAGCACTATATCGTCCACATATAGTGTATATGTATATGTGGACGATATAGTGGTTACTATATGTTTCTCAACATGTTTCTCTCGTAGTGATGAGTATCACTATATCTCCAGCAACAAAGTATGATCAACCTAGGATTGCTTGTACCCAACCTTGGTTAAACTGCCAATAAATCCTTGAAACCATGCCCTTGGCAATTGTTTGAGCCCATACAATGCCTTTCTTAATTTGCAAACCTTACCTTCACTTTTTGGAAATTTAAAGCCTGGAGGGAGCATCATGTACACTTCTTCATATAAGTCGCTAAGAAGAAATGTATTCTTCATATCTAATTGCCAAAGTGGCCATTCTTTGTTGGCTGCAACAAATTGCAACACGATCTCTTTCCTTTGCAAAGGGCAATAGGAAGATCATCATCATTTTCAGCATGACCATCACTATTAGAAGGAACTGAAGGAATAAGAATTGAAGGATTACCTGGGTCCGAAGAGATAACCAAAGGTAAATCGCTTGCTGTGTTCTTTTTTTCCCTTGTATAAAATAGTAATTTTTTTTCATTGTCCATTATTAGATCTAAGGACCTTAATGGATGCACCGAATTGAGTCTAAACCATCATATGAAAAGTGTGGAAATTAGAATAAACTTCCCCTTTTGTTTTCATCAAATGCACCTATGTACACTGCGTCATCAACAAAAGAAACAAAATACTGAAATCCAAAGAGAGAATTGGTAAGGGAAAGGCCGCCAAACATCAGAGTGCACCAAAGAGAATGAAACATAACCTTTATTATTAATACTAGGAGAATAAGTTTTCCGAACATGCTTAGACAATTGACAAACCTCGTAATGAAAATCAGACTCAATCCCAAACCCAAATAAACTTGAAAACAAAATACGTAAGGATGTTATCAATTAATGATCCAATCGATTATACCAGTGCATTAATCAATTTTTATTACTAAAATGATACTCATCACTACAAGAAAAACATGCTGTTGACAATCGAGGATCCACACTGTCATCAAGGAGGTAGAGTCCATCTACTACGTGACCACTCCCAATCATTTGCTTCGAATTTAGGTGCTAAAACACACAATGAGATGGAAAAAAAGTAACTGAGCAGTTTAAATTATGATTAATACGATTAATAGACATGAACTTAGTCGCAAATTTAGGAACATGTAGAACGGAGGATAGAGACATAGTGAGACGTTGACACATTATTTTCCCTAAAATGGAGGACAATGTCCCATCTGCCATTCTGACTTTGTCATGACCTAAACAAATAAAATAGAAAGAGAAAATTGATGACAAACTTGCCATATTGTTTGATGCCCTAGAATCAATAATCCAGGATGGAGATGTGGATGAAGAGACATGGAAAGCAACGACATGGGTATCTGACTTTGTAGAGGCAAATGAAGAGGTAAGAGGACAATTCCTTGCCATCGACCTTTCTAGTTGAGCCATTAACCGGTGTAGATTTTCAATTTCAGCTTCAGGAATTATGATCATTCAATGAGAATTTTCACTAGAGGATGACGTGCCAATTTTAACTGTCTTTGAATGACCAAGGTTAGGACCCATATCATTTTCTTGAGATGTGACTAAGTTTGCTCGCACATTTTCAAGCTTGCTGAAATTTTTAGTCGGCCAGTGAGATCCCAACTGTTTTCCCTTGTATGTCTCATCTTCCCACAATGACTGGAACAGAGCTTATCCTTATCAATGTGTCATCCTTTCCATGGAGTTTTTTCTTTCTTAGAACCACTTTTACCTTTTGAAAAACAGGAGGGGAGGTTAAGGCTGATCTCTCAGGAGTCCCAGATGAGTACTGATGCATGACATTCTTCCTGCTTTCTTCACTCTGGGTTAGTACATATAGTTTGTTTAAAGATGAAGGGTACCTTTACTTAAGATGTTGACACGGACCAATTCAAATTTCTCATTCAACCCAGCCATAAATATAAAATTCTATTTCTCCTCATTTTGTTTTTATACTCCATTGCATCTGCCTAACAAATTTTATATGTTTCATAGTGATCTAGCTCATCCCACATGCTACACAAAGTGGAAAAGTAGCTGCCTAAACTTTTCTCCCTCTGGCAAAGGTGAGCTATCTTTTGATTTAATTTGTGAACTCGTACAAAGTTCTTCACCTGTGAATAGGTTTGTGCAACAGAATCCCATATATCCTTAGCTATTGTAAGAATTAGAAAACCACAGATGATTTGAGGTTGCATTGAGTTGAGCAACGAGGACATAACGATGAGGTTCTCAAACTCCCAACGCTTATAAGCCTGGGTATCTAACGCAGAAGGTTTAGTAACACCACTATTTATGTACCCAAGTTTCCCTCTTCCACTAATGTACATTCTTGCGGATTCGGACCATTCCAAGTAGTTTGTTCCATCCAACTTGATGGTGGTGATCTGCACACCAGCATTGTCACTTTGGATACCCATTGGTGACATAACAGTAGCAATACTCGGACCACTCCGAGATTCAACCCCAGTTTCAGATGTCTTTGATGCTTCCGACATGATGTAACACACATACCAACCCATAAACACGATTAACCAATACACACCTTCCAATCTGTATCCAACATGGGACCTGAACAACCATGGGAAATCTCCAAACAACATAAAAAATTGTATAATACACCATTCATAGCCTCAAATTTCTAGATTTGAGTGCACACAAAACAAGAAGAAAAGAGGACAAAAAAAAAAAAAAAATCCAGCATCTTACTCCTCCTTATCTGAAAAACACAAAAACACTCTCAAATCCAAACCAAAATCAATGAGGCTTGCCTCGATCAATACCTTACCCAAAAATGACCACTCCTTTATAAGGACTTGATCTGATGTCTTGAAAATTGAGCCCAAAGACGAGAAAAACACGTCCTTGGCGTTACAGACCTCCCTAGCAAAAAAATGCTCAAATCTTCCTTAAATTAAAACCAAACTGAATGGGACTTGTCCCAATGGATTTCTCTAAAAAAAAAAAAAAATTTGCCCTGTTGAAAGAATCGAGTTGAAACACCTATATTGCTGTAGATCTATGATTTTCTAAAAATGGAGGTTTTCGAGATCCATTCACAAAAAACCTTCAAAATAAATCATCTATGCATACAAAATTTCACAAAAATCACCATAACTATTACGAGGCTGAGATCTATCAAAACCCTAAACTTCCAGTCGGAGATGATGGTATGGCCTGTTGACGTCAGTGTATGGATGTGCTAACATCAACATCTTCCCCCTACGCAATAGGTTGACCATGCCCCGACCTCTTTCCTGCTCTGATACCAACTTGTCAACGTAGTTTGTGATATGGATTTGCATGCTTTAAAGAGGAAGAAGAAGAAAAAGAAGAGAGAGGAAGAGTAGAACACGATTGGGTAAACTATATGAGTCTACTTGTCTCATATGTTAGTATTTATATTAATAATGTGATGAGGACATGGGAGCTAGGTGGGGCCCACACTTGGCCTTGGTGGGGTCCATGTATGGAGAGGAGCATGGAGGCAAGCATGGAACAAGAAATGGAAGATTTTATGGAGGTTTTATTAGAGCTTTAGGAGAGTTTTATAACTTTTACAGAGGTTTGTTTAGTAGAGTTAGGGATATAATGAGAATAAGTGTTTTTTATATTGGGGTTTTTGGGACTTATGTAAAAAAAGTCAATTGTGGCTTGGTCGACTTCTCTAAAGGGGGGAGGGGGGGACATTTTGCTTTTATTTTAGGCTTTGTTTGGTTTTTAGAATTTGGGTACACTAAGTCCCATATTAGTTTTTATTTTGGTATTTCTTCTATTTCTTTAAAAAGGGAGTAACCCTATTGTAATCAGATGCAAAAACATATATATATATATATTTTGAAAGCTGAAAGCTCTCCTCTTGCAACCGGCTGGTATGATTGGTCTCTTCTTCCTTGGTGGCCTTACAAGGATCTTGAGTTGGTGATTTCTCAAGAAAGGGGGTTAGTGATTTCTCCCAAGGTAGTATCTCTTCCCATCATCTTCTTCATCTTCTGCTTTCCCCTTTCTCTTTTACTGGTTTTTCTTGTTACCACAGTCCCCTACAACCATCCACATCATCATCTTCTTCAACCTTCTTCATCACTACAAGCCCCACAGCCATCCCTTGCTTCTATCACTCAAAACCCATCTTCCCTAACCTGATTTACATCATACGGTTAACCTATAACCTGTGCAAACCAAAAAAATCTCAAAAATCCTCCAAGAATCCATCTAAAACCCATCATCCTTACTCCTCTATTCTTCCCCAACCTGCTGGACACCCTATTCATACTTCCCCTTCATCTTTTGCTATAAAACTCAGCCCCATCATCATTCCCAACGACCATAACCTGTTGTCCCCTTTGTAAACCAGAGAGAACATCATTCTTGAGACCCATAACCCCGCTCAGAAGAATTTTCCAGCACCCAAACTCCAATATTCTAGTGGTTTTACACAGAAACTTCTCTCCCAAATCCTGCAGCTGACCCATCCTTGTTCATTTTTACTGTTATGAGTGATCAAACCTCAATCTCCATCAAACCCTATCAATCGGTCAGTCAGAAATTCCATCAAGAACATCTTTACCTGTTGTCCCTGCTTTTCCAGCAAGCTAAAAGGGCTGATTCCTATCAGTTTTTGTAGGGATACATATCCTACTTTATGAGGCAGACCTGAGGCTTTTATCCTTTGTGTTTTGGTTGATCAAACTAGAGTGTAAAGGGAGAGACACATCAGTGGGTTAGGCACTTTTGTTCTCTGCAGAATTTTCCAGGGGATAGGGTTCATCTTCTCTTGCTTTGGGTTACTTGCAAACAAACATCTAACTACAAGGGTGTATCTTTAATATTGCCTTGACTGAGATTTGAAGTTGTCAATGGGATTTAGCCAAGAAGTTTACTGTTTTGAGGTTATTTTTGTGTCTTGTAAGTGTTTGCTAAATTGCCTAAGTGGGTGTTTGGTGATTGTTCTACATCAGAATGGGAGCAAGGCTCCTAAACAAGAGCATAACACTGGGTAGAAGTTTTCTGAAACTAAATCTGAATAGAGGCATGCTTGGCTCATACAGTATATTTACATGGGAAATGGATAAAGGTAGACTCACTCAAACAATGTGCAATATCAATGACTAGCCTCCAAAGTAACTACTTCACAACTAGCCATATACACATTATAAAGTTGGTATGCATCCATCACTGAACTGCATAAAGTATCAGTGATGCATAGGGCACCTTCCAAATGCTTCGGACCATTTAAAAAGAAAAAAAAGGTAGTTGATTCGATAAGAGGACAATTATATATTAAAATTTTCTGCAAAATCCCTGAACCCCTGCCTAGAAATGAACGTTTAAACGAATGGAGTTTTTCAAACAAGTCAATTAAAAAAATTCTGCAAAAATCGTAAAGAACTAACGAAATGAATCAAATGACTATGGGCATGATGTGCTATGTTAATAAATCTCGATCATAGAATTTTTCATAACATAGTCTTTTGAGATTTTTCTAAAATAAACTATTATATATATATATATATATAATTTTTATAAATCAGATTTACAAATGGAATTCACATTGTGGTCTAGCAAATATCCTGAAACCAAGGGCAATGAAATTGCTGCCAAAACAACCATGGTTAGATGATTCTTATCCATAGCCGTTGTTAGGATTGGTCTCTCTCATAGTTACCAAAGCGAGAAGCAAAAGTGAGAAGCAATGTGAAAGCAAGAAGCGAAAAACAATTAAGAAGCATTTAGAGAACGGGTAGGAAGCGAGTAAAGTGCAATTTGGAAGTAAGTTCAAACCGTTAGAAGAAAAAAAATGTCATGAAATGACTAAGAAATGACATAAAAATAATAGATGAATAAATGATTACAAATATGAAGTAAATAACAGAAAGTATACAACCAATAAGTACCCTTATAATAATTGATTACTAATAAGTAATAAGAAGTAAATAACAAAAAGTTATAATCAATAATTTCAACTACAATACAATAAAGTGTATAAACATGATAAAGTACTAAAAAACCTAAAGGCTATACTATAGAATTAACGAAGAAAAATTACATATAAATCAATGTGCAAACCACTTGTTATTAGTATGGCCAGCCATACTGTAGATATTACTATACATAAAAATATTTGTAGATAACTAACATCTTAATGTCGAACTATAAAATACCTTGTATAAAAACCATTGGATTTGAATATATTTTTATTGAATTGGAATAAAAGAATATAAACAATAAAACCAATACTAAATCTTTTTTTCCTACAAAATCATTACTCAATCTCATAGATAATATTTTATCCAATACCAACAACATAGTATTTACATTAAATAACATACAATCTTGTTTTTTGGATCACTTCCTAATTGATCTGCCAGACATCTCAGGCTTTCCTTGTTTCCCTAACTAGCTTTCGCTTGCTTCCCCAATTGCTTCATTGCACTTCCCACATGTACGAAACGCGTTTCCCACTAATTCGGGAAGCGGTATGGAATTAGCTTCCCAAACGAGCTTCCCTCCTTATACCTAGCTTCCTTGTAACTATGCTTTGAACACTATAAAGTAGTCCAAAAAGATTGGACCAATAGTTTACAAGGTCAAGTTGCTACCAAGTTCAAGAATACACCCTGTCTTTCACATATCATACCTCAAGAAGAAATTGGGACAACATGTTCAAGGCCAAGAAGATCTTTCAGTTCTTACCTTAGAGGGTGTCATTCAACCATTGCCACAAGTAATCATAAGGCATCGCATGGTGAAGCATGGGAATCGGGTAATGACTGAGGTATTAATTATTAGTTCAATGGCGGGGAGCCTCACCCGAAGATGCCACTTGGGAAAATTATCATTTTTTTACTGAGAAATCTCCAAACGTCAACCTTGGGAACAAGGTTGCCTACATGTGGTACAAGATTTGAGTTCGTAGATAGATAGGGCCGAAGAGAGTTATCTCTTATCCAATATATTTTTGTTAAAGAGAGTCTACCTCTATCCAATAATTTGTTAGTCTTATGGGATAGTTGAGAGTCTTTGTGACAAGAGTTGGGGTCTTTGGTTGTTGATAGTCTTTAGGAGTGATTTGGGGCCGTTGGTAGTAATGTGCGAGTCTTATGGGGAATTTGAATTTGAATTGTATCTAAAACTAATCCGTGAATGAATGCAAATAATGTTTTCTGCTCAAAACTTGTCCAAGTGATTGGAGGGCCGGATTCCCCTCGAAGTGAATCCACCATATTGTGAATTCATCCATATTCACCAGTCCACGTATAAAACCAGTCCTTCAACCTGAAGGACAGAACAACAAAATCCAGAAAAAAGCACATATAATTATAGAAAGAGAAGACATGATTATAAAAGAAAATTTCAACCCGAAACATTAAATAAATAGGAAGACAAAGGGTTTACCTAATTATACACAATCCAAAAGCGAAATATATCACCAACCCATGAAACAGAACTGCTAAGAAAAACGAACCCAAAAACTAAAAAATGAAACTCATTTCCAAGGTTCCCATAAACAACAACAAATAATCGAAGGACGAAGCATATCTTAGTTAACCA
>JAOXJP010256495.1:0-21455 GCA_025762735.1 Platanus orientalis | reverse complement strand
ATAATAGATGATCGTCGTTGCAGCTGCTGAACTTGAGGGTATAGATCATGATATGGATGATAGCTACCATGAGATGTACACTTTCCTTTTAAATCTAGGGCCTGATGTTGGTGGGCCAATAGATCATGGGAGTGATGATGAGCAGGTTCCATAACTGAAGGTCTAGCCCCAGTCCCACCACTATATAGTGTCAACGACTGTTGAGACTGAGTCTAAGAATGATAGTGTAGAGCAGGGTTCTGATGATGATGGAAATGGTGGAGATGATGATGCAGGTGCAGGTGGTGCCACTAGCATTTATACAGGTGGAGGTAGTTGTATTGGTAGTGGTAGTACCCCTTGCGGTTTCACAGGATATGATTCTCATTACATTGCCACATAGGATTCATACCATGGTAGTCGACCTAAACCTACTACTACTAAAGACAAAGGCAAGTCTAGAGTACCTACACATGCCCAACAATATGATGGACAGTCAAAGTATAGAGAGTATGGCCATGGATTCTACTCTTCCTTTGGATAAGGGATATTCGACGACCAGTACTTTAGATTATATGACCATGAACAACAAATGTTGACTAATGAAGCATCATCTGCTTTTAATTCAGTACTATTGTTTAGATCTTCTAAGAGTGAAGTCTCAAGCTCATAGTGACATAGAGGATCACGCAAGCAACATCGACATGATGGCGGGGGTTCTACATATGACACTGATACATAGAGTCAAATTCAATTGGACTCGTACCCTATCCCTATGCCACAAGCCGTACCTTATGATCAACTGATTCAACCTTATTTTGCATTCGAACAGATTCCACCGTATATATATGAGGCTCCTTGCCAAGAAATTAATTCAGCTAGAGATCTCATCTTTGACTTCAATTTTGATCAGTATCAAGTTTTGAGTCAACAGAGGCGTGCAACATATGAGGTTGAGCAAGGGGGGTTTGAGCAATAACAACAACAACAAAAATACTAATACCATGATCAGTCCTGAGACCGAGACTCCCAATCCACATCCCATGGCCATGATGCCAATCCTGCACATGATCCGCCTCGACGTTCATGGTGGCGCCCACGCCGTCACCATTAGTGTGATTCTCACATGATCACATTCTCTACTTAGTGGTTACCAGTTAGTATTAACTTTTAATTATTAAAATTTTCATAGGTTTTTCATGTTTATATTTGATAATTAACATATTGGTATCTCACATTTTCACTTAAATTATGCATGTTTTTGTTTTGTTGATTACATATGTGAATTGTGATTGTATGATTTGTATCTATATTTTGGTAATTTTCTGTTTCTACTTTTTTATGAATCTTATTCTTATCTTTGGACTTTTATTCATAAAACATGTTAAAAATTATAATTTTTTGGACTAGAAATAAAGTAGATAGGCTCTGACAGAATAAAGTTTTAAAATTTTTTTTAGATTTTTTTTTTATTGTTTTTAGGGCGATCCGGCTGCTAGTTGATCCTCAGTGGATCGGCCGATCCTTGACTGGATCACCTGATCCATGAGTGGATCGGATTGGGATCGCCCGAGTCTGATCCCGATCCCAAGTTTTTTATCTATGCTCTACCCCCCTAGATGATCTAGCAACAAGCAACAAACCTCTGAAAATTGTCTTCATTTGAAAACCCAATTTGGGTTCTTCCTAGGTAGGCGGCACCTCATTGTTGGGAGCTAAATTTTTTTTTGAAAATTTGAAACCCCAATTTTTGGGTACTCTAGCCTTAGAACTTGATTACTCACTCCTAAAGACATCAGAAATGTGGGTTACATCCAAATCAGGTACTAAGTTCTTTTGGCACTCTTTTCAAATCCCTAAAATTAGTAATTGGTTAGCATGTTGTGGCATATGGTCTGGAGATGAGTTTTCGATTTCTAGCTGAATTCTACCAACTCTAGGTCTAATTGTTAGCCCTAACCATATTATAAACATTTCTTTAACCTTTTCAGGCTAATCCCTTAATTTGTTGGATTGTTTTCCTTTATGTTAGCCTTGATTTAGACATTTTAAAGGAAATTTTCAGTTATAATATTTTTTGGTCATCAACCCTAATTCTTCATTCCCTAAGTTAGTTTGATAATTTCATATCATTAATTAGGCTTTTATTTGTTTATTATTTTATAAGCCCTAATTCTTCTAATGCATAATGAGTACAACTAATGAGCTGCCTGAATTTGGGTTTGAACTGTGTAAGTAGAAATCTTGTTTATTTTTCTTTATTGTTTTAATAATTTTATTCATATCTCCTATACACACACTCACTATCCTACATGCATGTTGCATCAATAGCGGTCGAGCTTAAGAAGAATCCATTTTCTTTTACGAACCTTCTAAAATTTTGTAGCAAAAAACCGTCGTTGAACTGGTCTACCAAAACAGGCAGCTCAGACCAATCCACCAAACAAGGTGGATCAGTCCACTTTGCTTTTGGTGTTTTTCCTGCAGCACCCGAACACTGCTAGACCGATCCAATCTTTTTGCTCGGATCAGTCCAATCTGTCTAGATTTCTTGCATCAGTCTCCACACCTAACAATCCACCCCTTAGATACTGATGAGTCTTCCATGGCGACTTCCTTTTGCAACCGTATGACAAGATCTCTTCCATTCCATGACCCTCTGTAACTCTCCTTGCCTTCAACCATGCCCTTAACCTTGATCTCTTCTGACCCTCTCAGCTAGACATAAAGACACTCTTAACAATCTTCACCTTGACTTTAATCTCAGCCCTTTGAAGACTTCTTGTTGAACCTTGCCTCACCTGCATACTTGTCAAGACATCAACCTGTGACATGTGCACCACACTCTACCTTGGCTCTCACTCTGAAACCCACCTTGGAGAATCATCTACACCCACCCTTCTTAGTAAACTCTGTGCCATATACCTGAAATGCACCTCCACCTTGAACTTGAGTCAACTGATTTGCAAAACACTGCAAACAATTTTGGTGGCATTCGAGAATCACCGCTACACATAGCATTAAGTCATCCAGTCCTGACACCATTCGACCCGATCACAACAAAACCATATGTGTAGCTGTTGAAGTATATTAATTTGTGTATCTCCTAACACCTTAAAGTTTTGGGAGAGTTGGTTAATTTACTATCAACATGGTATTAGTGCAGGTTGGGTCATGAGTTCGAATCTCAGGGGAAGTGTTTTCCTGGATGTAGTGTTGTGTACATGTGTACGTTTTGTGTGGACCCGTGCCTAGCTCCCCAAGTGTGTTTCCAGGAGAGAACAGTGTTCCTCCTAAGGGGGGGTTGAAGTATATTAATGTGTATATCTCCTAACACCTAAAGGTTTTAGGAGACTTAGTTAATTTATTGTCAACAGTAGCTACCCTGAGTCAACTCTAGAGAAGGACCTCGATAGTCCTCCCTAATCACTGGAACCTCCTCACCATCGTCCGTTACCTGGAAATCTGTAACAACTCTCTTTGCAACATCTACGAAAAAGACCCTGGACCAACATTAATTCTTCTGTGTCTTCCGTTTTCGGCTACCCATTGAGGTCAAAGG
The DNA here is from genome assembly GCA_025762735.1 of Platanus orientalis. Classification (NCBI taxonomy): domain Eukaryota; kingdom Viridiplantae; phylum Streptophyta; class Magnoliopsida; order Proteales; family Platanaceae; genus Platanus; species Platanus orientalis. The sequence continues at coordinate 17,914 of JAOXJP010256495.1, read as the reverse complement.
AATACTACTTGTTACTGTACTCCCATTTAGACAATACAATCCATCTTAACACCTTTCTCCCTTAGGATCAAACAGCCTCGTACGGTTTTCATTGCTCTACCTGCAACTAAATACCTATACCTCATAGAGTCCAATCGGCCTAATGATATTAGATTCTTCCATATCTTTGGGACATATGTCACACCACCCAAAATATGAACCACTTCATCGAACATCTTAATCTTCATTGTTCCAACACCTGTGACATCACATCTAGACCAATCACCAAGAGACAAATTTTGTCTTATCTTCTTGGATTTTATCTTTTCTTCTTAAAATGTATCAAAATATTCCCTTCTAGAGCATAATATATGAATAAAACAACATAAATCTAATATCCACTCATCTTTATAAATAGTGTCCATACCTTTGGAGACTATGAGAACATCTTCAAGATATTCCCTATGATCATCTTCCTTTTGCGCCACCACTGTCGCAACACCACCGAAACTATCACCGTTATTCATGTTAGCACATTATGGACAATTCATCTTTATGTAGTCATACTCCTTGCAATAAAAAGATTATATCCCGCCTTTTCCTTTGGATTTGGACCTACTACTCTTAGATCCCTTCACCGACAATCTTCTTCTTTCTTTCACATTCAAAACACTCTCACTCACTGATGAATCCCCTAGAGATTTTATCCGAACCACCTCGCTAAGTATAATATTCAACACATCATCAAACTTGAGTGTGCCCAAAGCCAAAGAATTGCTCAAGGCCATCACCAAACCATTATAACTCTATGGTAAAGAGGACAACACCAAGGCCTTAATTTCATCATCAAAGTTGATACTGACATAAGATAACAAACAAATAACCGTGTTGAACTCATTCAAATGTTTATCAACACTCCCACCCTCATTCATTTTCATATTAAATAACTTTTTCATTAGAAACACTTTATTCAATGCCAATGGTTTCTCATACATCCGAAACAAGGTTGTCATGAAATTTTTCATGGTTTTCTCCTTGAAAATATTAAAAACAACTGGTGATGATAAAGACAGACGAATCATATCCAGAGCTTTCTATCAAGCACCTCCTAGTCATTATCTGATATTGTCGCAAATTTCTCTATTTTTCCTCCAAGCAGTCGATAAAGAATTTTTTTATGGAGATAATCCTTTATTTGCATCTTCCAGTATGCGAAATTCAAGTCATTAAACTTTTTGATAGTGAACCTTGTAGATTCTTCTCCCATTGCTCCCACTCAAATAAAAAATTCTTCCAAATTGCAAACCTTTAACTTCTAATGAACCACCGACTGTAAACCTAGAACCACCTCTATCCTCATAACGAGGAACCAGACTCTGATATCACTTGTTAGAATCAAAACCCTCTTGATGTGAGTTCCTTAATATGCAATAATAATCACATAATCACAAACAAATAAATAAGAAACCACAACACAAAGATTTATGTGAAAACTCTAAAATCGAAAAAAAAAACTACGAAACTACACAGAAACAATTTCACTATTATGGAAGATTACATGTTTTCTCGTTTACCCTCTCTCGCACAGCCCAAATCCCTAAGATATAACTCTTTTTCTAATTTCTCTCTTATGACATGGAGAAAAAACCATTCTCTCACCTTAAAGCAACCCTCCAAAGAGAAAACCCTAGAGAAAACTTTTTCTCTCAAATACGAATCCATGTTCTTAACCCTAGACAACCATAAAGATATTAAATAGAACATATGTTCTAGAGGTCGGGCTTGAGAGGAATCCTTGTCTTTCACAAACCTTTTAAAAATTTTGCACCAAAACTGGTCCACCAAAACAGTCAGATTGGCCCAGGTTGCCCGGACCAGCTCACCAAACAAGGTGGATCGGTCCACTTTGCTTCTGGTATCTGTCTTTCCTGCGGCACCCGAACACTGTTGGATCGGTCCTGTCAGTCTTGAATTCTTGCATCAATCTCAACACCCAACATATAAGGTATAAGTTATAAAGGCTGTGGGGTAAGGATGGGCACAGAACCGGGGAAACTCACTGGATGCTTTGGCTACACTAATATTACAGTTCAGACCCTCCAAAACACCAAATTCTCCCTCACATCTATCATGACGCTTCAACATAACCATTCTAGACCAATCAAACTTGCCAGCTAAAATAAATTATAGTAAGTGATCAAAAGGCAAAACCAGACAATGACCAATACGAAGAGCATCCCACTTCAATTAGCCTCTAGAGTTCTTGGTTTTCATTAGCAAAATTCAAAGATCATCAATCTTCACCTCTAACCTCAAATTTCCACTTCTTAATTGACTGTGGTACATTATCACGAACTCTACTAAATCAACAATAAAGGACACACACACACACAAATGAAAAAAATAATAATAATAAGGAAAGAAAGCAGAAAGACGAACTCACAATGATACAGGCATTTCCGAAGCATATGCTCCAAAATCATCAAACAGGTAATGTCATCGTCGACGACGAGAACTCTCAGCCCAGCCGGGAACTGATCCAACACAACATCATCGGTCCTACACGAACAATAACAACTCGCCGTCGTGCTAAGACTTGACACCGGAAATTTCTGCACAGAAGCCATCACCAAAACCCGTAAAAGCACACAACTCTTCCTCAAAACCCTACAAATTCTTCCTCGTCATCAAACGAACGGGCTCAAAATCTATACATGGCGGAGACCCTTCTTTCGAATTCGATGACCAGATGGTGACAGTCGCATTATGAATTATGATGGATTCCCATCTCATCTTTTTCCGTACGAGAATAAGGCTGCCAATCACGGGTAATTTTTTTCTCATTGGCCAGGGAGCTGTATCTTTTTGTAGCATGAAGAAAAAATATCTCTAGACGTGCCCAGATTTACGCATAAGATGTTAAAAACCCAACTCATGCTTTTGTCAGAAAAGATTATATACGGAAATCTGCTTTTCCTGATGTATTAGGATGGAATTAGGGGGTGGACACATTAGTGCTGAAAAGTGATAAGCACCCCCCAAAAAATGAAAGTCACTTTTAGGTACTGATACTCAGCACCCTGATGTCATCCTAATACATCAGGAAAAGAAAATTTCCGTACATAATCCCAGCCCTGAATTTGTTCATGCTACAAAAAACTATAATTCTCATCAGACAAAATAACCATCTTTTTTGTGTTAAGGAATGATAAAGCCGTAGCAAATTTTACTGTAGATTTTTGTAACACAGTAAAAAGTATGGGTATTTTGTCTTTTAACATGGATTTTTTTTTGGGTCTATGGGGTCTTTGTCTTTCTTTTTGTTCATTCAATAAAAAAACTATAGTTTTCATCACTGAGAAAATACGGCTGGGACTTGGTACTCCTAAAGTGTCCCTAACCTGCCCCTGTAAGGAAGCACAAAGTGATTTACACTTTTTTGGGGTGTGTGATATGTGCTCCATGTAAGGCCAGGTTAAGGTGGGTGATATCGTTTGCAGCGCCCCTCTCTGCGAAGCTTAGGAGCCGAGACAGAGGGGAGAATCAATTCATTTTTTGGGGTGAAATGACATCTCCAAAAGTGAATTGATTCCCCCCCTCTCCCTTGGCCCTCAAGCGTCGCAGAGGGGGGCATTGCAGACGATATCAAGCCAGGTTAAGGGCACTTTAGAAGGGGTCACCAAATCCTAAGGGGACAAAATAACCATGTTTTTGATCGTGCTACAACTCATGCTTTTATTCAGCTGTAGTGAATTTTTCCGTAGTTTTTTTTGTAATATGAACAAAAGTATGGTTATTTTGTCTTTTAGCATGAGGTTTTTGTGTCTTTTAACATGGGGTTTTGCCTTTTGGTGATTTGGTTGTTCATGCTACAAAATGCTACAGCATATCATTAGGCTTCTTATTTGTCTATGAAATGTTGGGTCCACATCGCCCATTAGAGTAATTACCTTTAAATATTGTTAAAATGAATAAAATGCCCTTCTTCTCCATCTTCTTCATTCATGCTTGTCAAATAAAAAAGGATGAGGGGTGGTAATCCATGTTGACGGGTCGGGTCGTACCCAGTTAAGGGTATATGATTATATGGGTTAACCCAAACACAATTCATTTATTAGTCGTGTCAAAGTGGGACATGATTACAATAAACCATAACTCGCTAGTTTTGTATCGGGTTCATGTCAGGTTCACTGATAGTGTGACCTACGGGGGCAATACGTGTTGGTGGGTCATGTTCGTGTCGTGTTGAGTTAAGGGTATTATATGACTATATAGGTTAACCCATTGTGTCAAAGCGGGTAGTGGGTTAACCCGCTTTAACCTGAATCACAATTACAATAAAACCTAACTTGCTAATTTCGTGTCGATTTCATGGGTCATGTCAAACATTGTCATCCCTATAAAGCATTGAGGTGAAAATTGCAGAAGATGACAAGGCTTTTCTTCTGTTGGCTTCTTTCATCTTCCTTTGATACATTTGTGATTATACTATTAGTTGAAAAAGACACTCTTAAGGTTGATGAGGCAACAACGGTTTTATTGGAGACTAAAACTCTCAAAAAACTAGTAAATGGTTCTTAAGTAGAAGGGTTGGTAGCTAAGGGTGAGTCAAGCTAACAATGTGGAAAAAGCAAAGATAGAGGCTCTGGAAACAAAGATAGGTCACACTCAAAATCAAAGGGGAAGAGTAGCGAAAAGTTTAAGTATACAAACAAAAAAAGCGAGATATGAAATAAAAAAATAAGAACGACAAGTCTCAAAAATTCATATTAAGTGGGCATTGCACATGATGGTTCAGATGGAGATGGTGATTTACTAGTAGTCACCACAAGTATGAATTATCTTGCTGATAAATGGGGTTTGGATTCTGGATGCTCTTATCATATGTGTCCATATAGGGAATGATTAACACTTATAAACCTTATAATGGAGGAACAATTATAATTGGTAATAATACAACTTGTAAAACCATTGGAATTGGAATAATTAAAATAAAAATGTTTGATGGCATGGTGACAACATTGGGTAACGTTAAGCATGTCTCTGACCTTAAAAACATATAATTTCTTTGGATGCACTTGATTCGAATGGTTTTCATGGCAATGGGTGGGGTCCTAAAAGTTGTTAAAGAGGTCATGTTGTCATAAAGGGAAAATGGTAAGGAAATTTATACACACTGGTAGGGATACAGTTATTGGAGAAGCGCCTATAACTACTCGTATAGATTTGGGTACTGTTGACACTATTCAATGGCATTTACACTTGGGCCATATGGGTGAAAAGGGTTTGTGAGAACTTTATAAACACAATCTTCTTCATGGGAAAACAATGCACATATAAGGAATGATGTGTTATACTACATATATTTTGATGTATAGGGACTAATTATAGTTCCATCTAAATGTGGAGTGATATAATTTATTACATTTATTGATGACTTCTCCAAGAAAGTTTGTGTCTACTTCATGAAACACAAAAGTGAGCTATTTGAAAATTTTAAGTAGAAATCGAAAGTTGAAAAGCATACTATGAAGCATGTTAAGTACTTATGGACAAATAACGAAATGGAATACAGAGTTAGTAACTTAAAAAAAAAAAAAATTGTGAAACTGAAGGGATCACTACACTATACTACACCAGTTAATTATTATAATTTGATAATATTTGGTTGCCTAGCCTATGTTCATGTACTGGAGCAACAATAGTCAAAGTTGAATCCAAAGTCTAAACAATCCATATTTGTTAGGTATGAAAAATGTGTAAAAGGCTATAAAATTTGGGATCCAGTTGCACAAAAGGTTGTGATAAACAAGGATGCCATCTTCAATGAAGAACATATGCTAAATAAGGAGGAGGTCAATAAACAGAGGGACACACACACAAAAAAAAAATCTCAGTCCAAGTGGATCTAGATGAAATATAGTGGTCCATTAGAGAGGATGATGCACTGACATGTTCTTAGGATGGCACCAACATCTTCTTAGGATGATACATTTGAAGATACTGACAGACAATAGGAATGGTTTTGAAGATTTGATTTCTTTGGCACTAGTTGTTGGTACTAGAGATGCAAATTGTTTTCGTAATGTAGTCAACAATAAAGACAGGGAAAAGTGGATAGTAATAATGATGGATGAGATAGAATCTTTACACAAAAACAATACTTGGGAACTTGTTGAGAAACCCAAAGGGAGAAAGGTTATTGGTTGCAAATGAATATATCGAAAAAAGGAACCTACATCAGAAAATAAAGGGAAAATTTTCAAGACTCAATTCATAGAAAAAGGATGCAGGTAAGAGTAAGAGATAGATTTCAATGAAAAAATTTCTCTTGTTGTGAAGCATTATTCTATTTGTATCATGTTAGCCATGGTGGCTATACTTGACCTTGAGTTGCATCAACTTGATGTCAAGACAACATTCTTTCACGGGGAATTAGAGGAATAATTATTTATGGAGCGACTAAAAGGATTCAAAGAGCAAGGTAAAGAGAATGTGGTATGTAAACTTAATAGGTCTCTTTATGGATTAAAATAGTCTCCAAGCAATGGTATATGAGGTTTGATTCCTTTAGGATGTATATTGGCTACATGAGGAGTAGTTATGATAGTTACATTTATTTAAAGATGCTTGATGATGGTTCTTTCATTATTTTGATGATATGTTGATTGCGTCTAATAATATGCATGAGCTAGATTTATTGAAGTCTATGTTGTGGAAGGAATTTGATATGAATGATCTAGGTACTAAAAAGATTATTGGAATGGAAATTGGATGGACATGAAAGAAGGCAAACTATGGGTGTCAGAAACATTATGTCAAGAAGGTGTTAGAGAGGTTTAAATGGGTGATGCAAAACCAGCTAGTACTCCTTTAACTAACCACTTAAAATTACCTGGTAGATCATATCTGTCTACAAATAATAATGTGGAGGAGATGTCATGAGTACCATATGCTAGTGTTGTGGGAATCTTAATGTATGCCATGGTTTACAGTTGGCCAGATATCTCACATGTAGTCAGTGTTGTAGGTATGTGGATAATTTGAGTAAGGAACACTGAATGAAGTTAAATGGATATTCAGGTACTTAGGAGATATGATGGATTTTGGTATCTTGTTTCAAAGGCAAGATGAGATAGGACAATTTATGGGATTTGTAGATGCAGATTATGCTAGTGATTTAGACAAACGGAGGTCTACTATATGATATATATTTACTTTTGTAGGTGGGCGTATCAATTGGAAAGTTATGCATCAACAACTCATGCTTTATCTACAACTGAAGTAGAGTACATAGCAACGACGGAAACTGCTAATGAGGCTTTTTGGTTGATAGTCTTAGTCAAAGAATTGGGATTGAAGCAGGAAGGCTTGGAGTTGTATTGCAATAGTCAAAGTGATACATACTTTGCAAAGAATTAAGTTCACCATGTAAGGACAAAATACATTGATGTAAGATATCACACGATTAGATAATAAGTTGAAGAAGGTATAGTTAATTTGATGAAGATCAACACAGAGAATAATGCAGTTGACATGTTGACAAAGCTAGTGAATACACAAAAGTTCAAGCATTGCTTGGACTTAATCAATCTTTCACACTATTGAAGATTGGAGGCTCATCCCAAGTGTGATGATAGCATCTCATGACAAGGAGGTGCGGAGCTATGTCACACTATGATACATGACAAAGACAATTACAAGTTCAAAGAGGCTAGAAGTAAAGCTAAGGTGGAGATTTGTTGAATTTGTCTTTGTTTCAGACGTTGGTTCTTAAGAAGATCCAATGATGGGGACATATTTGGAGTTGAAAGACTCCTCGGTTGAAAGGAGTCGTGAGTGATGCCTTCTTTAGGAAAAACCCAATTAGAAACAAAAGAAAAAGGGGCTAAGAATAATAGCAGTATGGAAGGTATTTTTCTGGTTATTTATTTATTTTTTATTTTTGCAGGTTTGAGAGTATAAGAGAGAGAGGGTGTACAAGGAGAAAATATATGGGTTTTGGGTGTTGGAAAACATGCTTCTTTGTGTGGATTTCACATTCTCTTAATAAAAAAACATTTGATCCTCTCCTATGGTCGTAGACACATCATCGAACCACAAACAATTTGATTTTTCTTTTTATTCACATTGGATATTACTGTAAGACTTAACACATGGGATCAATCTTCTTCTATTTTCTGCTTTTTATTTGTGGAATCTCAGTCTCCTATCATATTACCACCATTTCACACCAGATCTACACAAACTCAGAGAATTGTTTATTCAAAACCTAATAAAATCCTTTTTAGCTCTAATTTCAATTTTACAACAAAATGATTGTTTTCTAATCAAAAGCCCGATATGAAATTGTTAAATTTATCAATTTTGGTTGTTAGGTTTTCAGAAGAGAGATAAGAAAAGGGGGCATGTAGACATCGGCGTTCGGGAGGAGTTCAGATGCCCTGCCCGCCCATGGTTTTCGGGTCCACTCTTCGGCACCTGAGACCGGTGCGTGAGAGGTTACTAACCTTTTTACAAGAGGGTTAGACTTTTCTTGGAGTCGCCACCAACTCGGGGTTAACCGATGGAGTTGGACATTGGTTCTCCTCTTCAAGTGAAGAGGAGAAGTCTAGACCTGGGGGTTTAGGGGTTTGACTCTTTTTACTGGTCTGAGTTCCTGAGATTAAGGGTAAGTTGTTTAGTTATATTTGGGGAAGGTGTTAGGCACTCCAAATACCCGCCTTTTTAGGGTAGCTTCTCTCATTCATACATGTTTTAAGTTATGCTAAAGTCTATGCTTGTTAAATGTAAAGTTATTGGTCTGGACCACCCCCGTGGTGTGATCATTATAGTTACACCTGAGACATAGTCCCAAGCTGCCTACATACCCGATCTTATGGTTCAGTGTGATCCTAGGGTTTTGTCGGGATCAAACTATATGTAGTTCTAGGGGTTTGTTGTGTGTGCCAATCTCGGTAGTGAAGTATGTCTGACTGTGAGAGTGATGTAGGATAGATTCATTTTAGATTATTTATATACTTACAGAGTACTCCGTGCCACTGTAAAATGTAGATTAGTTACCTAATTGAGGTTAGGACTATGTTGTACCAATTTGCATGGTTTCGATAACCTAACTTGGCTATGACCAAGGCTTTGGGTCGCGAACCATTACGACATGACCCTAAGGTAAGGTGAAGACCGTAATAGGTTGAGATAAGTTAAAATGTAGTGAACAGGTAGGTTAACTCGACCTGGTCGTGCTGATGTAACAACCAATACTCAGGTGTTGTCTCCCAGGTAAAGTTCAAGTATCTAATACACTTAGAAATTACAAGTGTATAATCAACCGTACTATGATAATTGGAAAAGTTGAAAGAGATATTTGTAATGAAGGTATCCTAAATTATGTCTATAAAATGGATTGGTTTGAAGCAGGGTTTCATTTGGCTTTCACGGGTCTAACACTTGAAATTCATCCTGACGCCTATAAACAGGGCCCACAGAGGTGCCTAAGCACGTGGATGAATCTCGAGGTGTTAATTGCCTGTGTATAGGCTTTAGTGAAGGTTAGGAGTCACTAGGGTAGGTCCCAGATCCCAACACCTAAATTTCTCTAATGCCTACATTTCCTGTCAACACCTGAGTTGTAATTGATTAAAAATCAGGTGTTAGGTTTAGACACTCTATACTCTTGGAGGCATATCTCTCTCCACAAAATTCGCAATTAAGCATGGTTTGTCAATTCGGAAAGCTGAGAGAGAGATATTTCTAACCATATATAATAAGCCTATGCTTTTCTAACGCCTATTTTCCAAACTGATGCCTATTTAAGCTGTCAATGCCTGTTTTTTAGGATTTGGATTGCACTCCGGAGGGTAAATCTTTCTTAAAAAAATTTAGATTTGGGTGTGCTTGGTCTATTTGGAAAGCTGAGAGAGAGATCATTCCAACCATATATAGTAAGCCTATGCTTTCCTAACGCCTATTTTCCACATTGATGCTTATTTAAGCTGTCAATGCCTATTTTTTAATTTCATTAGAAAACAGACGTTAGGTTGAACAGTTTGTGTTTTGGAGGGTATCTCTCTCTAGAAAATTCAGATTTGGGTGTGGTTGGTCAATTTGGAAAGCTAAGAGAGAGATCTTTCCAACCATATATAATTGGTATATACTTTTCTAGTGCTTTCTTATTCATACACAAATTTTTCTGTCAATGCCTATTTTTTAACAGAATAAAAAACAGGCATTAGGTATGGACAACCCGCACTCTAAAGGGCATATCTCTCTATACAAAATTTAGAATTGAGCGTGATTGGTAAATTTGGACAGCTGAGAGAGATAGAACTTTTCAACCATATATAATAAGCCCATACTTGGTCTAACGCCTGATTTTCGTATGCTAGGTTTCCTAATGCCTGTTTTTTAATTCCCTTAAAAAATAGGCGTTAGGCCTAGGACCAAAATATAGCAACACTTTTTCAGCCATTTGGACCCCTTAGGGGTCTTAAAAAATTATAAAATTTGGCATGATAGTAGGCAGTAAATTTATGAACAACATATACAAAATTTAGCTCAAGATCATGCATGAAAAATTAACAATAAAATCAGTAACTATTCCCTAAAACAGGGTCTCAAAAGACCCATTTTTAGGGTCTGTTTAGGGGGCCATCTTGAGACCTTCCACAGCTCAATAAATCATGAAATTAAATATAGAGAATCTTACATATGTCTAGTCTAACATAGTAAAATTTGGACTTAAGATGCTCTCTACAAAAATCACACAAAAATCAGCACTGAAACTGGTTAAAAATAAGAGCAAGATAGAGGCTGTTGAGCCTCTACCTTGTACCTGATTTAGAGCAGTGATCTAACATAAATTAGGCATCATAACAGTTACTAAATGATACAAAATAAAGTCTAGAACATGGGTAGGGGTCAGGTTTAGGCTTACCTTGCCAAGGGTTGGGGGTGAGCTACATTTTCCTTCTTATTTTTCCTTTTTTTCTTCTTTGATTTGGGGTTATTTGTTGCCAACCCTTATGACCACGAATTTGGGGCTATTTATAGCCTCAAATTGAAGTGGTGAATGACTAGGATTTAGGATAAGGGTTGCTAGATGGAGAGCTAGAATGATCCCTATCCTAAAGAGGGGTGGAGGGTGGTTTTAACCCATGGTTTTGGCAAGAGTGGTTTGTGTTTTGTGAAGGTGGTTTTGTTGTTTTGTGAGACAATGAGTGTAGGGCTGGGATTGAGTTAGATGAAGGGAGAGGACGAGGGGGTGGTAAGGGGTATGGTGGATTAATAACATGGACCAGTGGAAGAGGGATGGGTTTACAATGCAATTAATCTTGAAAAAGGAAGAATTTATGATGCAGGATTTATAATTTGGATAAATGACACAATAAATGAAGATTCCAAAGCAAAGGTCTGCATGCATTGTTTATTTTTTCCTACTTAGTCTTTGCAGACATGCCAGTTAACCGGATTCGTGATCCGACACCTGTAAACCCTCGAAAGTTTAATTTCTAAAAAATTCAAAAAAGTCTCATTGGACTATAGGAAGGGTAAAATGATAAAATTATTTATCAAAATCTTCTAGGAACATGTGTAGGTTTGATCATTAGAAGTATTGCTGCAAACGGCGAGTTAATCAGACATGTGTGCAAGGAGAAATATGAAAAGCCATCTTTAAGAAGAAAACGAGAATCGCATAAATATAAGTGATTCTGCCCGAGTTTGCTTTTTGATTTTCCAAACTCTGTTTATTGTAAATAGACAGTGGTTTTCAGGTTTCTTAGACATTGCAGTCGCACTGGTGCAGTCGGAATTAGGTTTCGAGAATAAGGACCAATGATGCAATAACCTAAAAAATGCTATAGTTTAGATGTGATAGGGTTTGTAAATGGGTGGGGCTCATCATGGACAACCGGTGGGCCATAGAGTGTTTGAGTTTTGAGAGTCTCGGAGCCACAGTAACTATCATGACATCATTCAGGTAAATGGGGAAGCTTCAGGGATCATTTGAGGGTCTAGATGTAACTTCTAAAGGTAAAAGTGTAAAATGGTAATTTTCCACCTATAAGGGCAAAAATTGGTGAAAATGAGGATTCTTCGCCTGTGGTGCTTCACAACAAGAAGACTTATGTTGGCGAGAGAAAATTGTATGATCTGAGTGGTAGATAGTGAGTTATGGGCCTTTAAAGGTACAAGGGCAAAATGGTAAATTTTTCATCTGTGATGCTTTGTTGGAGAAAAGCTCACAGGAGGTGGAAAACACACTGATGACATGAATGAACTTCTGAAATGTGAACCCTCAATGTCCTATTGATGCTTTTGAGAGAGATTAGGGTTTGACCTGAAATGGTGCTTTTGGGTTGCAATGAGGTGTTCTAACTGACTCATTCACGACTGGAGTATTTGGAAAGACAGCTCAAGGCATGCCTAACCTTCTAGAATCCAAGATGGCTCTTTCTAAGCTGAGGGTGGTTAAGGTTCTGATGTCTAATAACTATTATGTTATCCTTATGCTATCACATGACCCAAGTCAAAATTTGGGTGCTGACAAACCCCAAGGACCTTACTGGTTGTATAGAGAACAGCTTGATGCTTCCCCATTGTTAAAACAAAGACTGAATTTCTCTAAAAAAATGAATAAGTAAACATATTCATCCTTTCGTTGGGGGCTGAGGGCCAAATTTCATTTCTTGTGGCTAGGGCCCAAATTTCCTTTCTTGGGGTCGGGGCCCAAATTTTCTTTGCTTTGGGGCCGAGGGCCAAATTCCATTGTTTAGGGGCCTTAACCCAAATTTCATTGCTTAGGGGCCTCAACCCAAATTCTAATCTTGAGGGTCTTGACCTAACTTCTAACTTTGAGGGCCTCGACCCAAATCTATTACTAAGGGACCTTAACCCAAAATCTATTGCTTATGGGCTAAGGCTCAAATTCCATTACTAAGGGCTATGAATGACATTTGCTAAGGGTGATACTTCCTCTTGGTTTGCTTCATTGGGAGGTGAAGGGTCATCTTCAATCACAATCGATGGGAGATGATGCATCATCTCTACTTTTTCTTTGGGAGATGATGTATCATCTCCATCTTTGCATGGCTATTAATGTCACTTTACTAGAGATGATGTTTCATCTTGATTTACTTTTATTGGGAGGTTATGGGTCATCTCCAATCACAATTGATGGGAGATGACACATTGTCTCCACTTTTTCCTGGGGAGATGATGTATCTTCTCCAGCTATGTTTAGCAGTGAATGGCGCTTTACTGGAGATGATGCTTCATCTCGATTTATTTTTTATTACTCCTTGATCCCAGAGTCGTTGACAGCTGCATGAAAGACTTCCTTAGTGAGATGGATGATGTTTCCAATAATTGACAGTGTTGATTGATTGATGACTAAGCTTTGAAGCTTTGATTGGCTAGAATTTACATTTTCTTTTGAAAGAGGTTTTCAAAATTCAATTTTTTTTGGAAACCTTCCATTGATCTTGAAAAGTTGGGCCCCTCAGGGCCTTTGAACATTAGGGATTTCTTAATGCATTACTCTTGAGTACATAGGGTCATGTTTTCATATGTTGTGATGTCATACCTAGTATGGGCTGGTTTATAAAAGGTTTGCAGGTTTTGGATTCTAAATGTGCCTCTCTTGGGAGAGTGGGCTTACATGCCTACATTTGAGGTCTTTGTTCTTGATTTGCCGACAGTTGACTTCTAATGATGTGTGCTCATAACTTGATTGACTGGACTTGACTCAGGGTGCCATTTCTAGTTTCCACCCAAAGTGCTGACTTAATTTTGCTCTCTTTTTTGCTCCCATATACCAGGACTAGGTCTAAGTGCCATTTTCAATTTTCACTCTGAGCTTTACAATGTTTCTTTTTATGTTTGTCCCTTTTTTCCCCTATACTCAGACAGGTCTGGACTTTTTTGAAGGTGACTGGATGGGGTACATGCTCTTTTCCCAAGTTGTTTGAATGCTTGACTTGTGTATTGCTGACTTTTGTTTAAAACTTCTCAAAGTGCTAAGGGGCTTGAACAGTTACTTTGTTGAATGAATGGTTTACTGATGATTTCAAGGTCTGCCTTTGAGTAGGAAAAATTGAAGGGATCTGGAAATATGAATATGAATGGCTCTTGATCAGAGACTAATTATGAATTGATAATTATGGTTCCCTACAAAATGCCCATTTCTTGAAGAAGATTATGGCTTTGTATAAGATTTCTATATTTTGAAAAAGACCCATCTTGGCAAACACAAGACCTTACAAAAAGACTCCTACCAGGACCTTCGAAGGGCCCAACATACCCTGATTGCCCCATTCTCCCTTAAACCAGAGCAAAACCATTTCTACAAGCATTTGATACTTGGTGAGCCCTAGGAATTCTCCTAGAACCTAAATCTCTCAAGGTTAGACCCATTTTCTCTGATTTTTTGAGACCTTTGATAAACCCCTTAATAGACAGGCCCATTTATAGACTCAACATAGCCCAACTGCTCATATTCTCATGAATCTAGGTTATGTTTTTTGCCTAAGTGACCCTCCTTCAGGAACCCCCTAGAAACTCTTCTAAAATTGTATCATCGATCCAGTGGATCCTGTGTTCTCGAGAGTCCAGTGCCCAAAATATTCAATGACCTAGGAAAATCCCACCTAGGACTCAGCAAAAACCTATCTCAAATGCACTAAGAATTCAGCCCGGGATAAATCTAAGGTTTGAATATAGATTTTGACTTGGGTATCAGTTCCATGAATAGTTTGACCCTGTATCTCACAAAATTCGAAGGCTATCTTTAATCTCAAGACTCTGAAGATCATTTTTACCATTTTGCCCATCTTGCATAGGTCCAAGTCATTTTAGAACCATTTAGAGTCAGTTTTAACCTACCTACACTCATCCAAATTTGATTTCGACAATTGTGTTACAACTAGAGCATCTAGGAAATGCAAAAAGCATATAAGACTCAAAACTTTCTAAGCTACAAAACCAAAAAATCACACCTGGATAGTAAGGGGGTCAAAATTCAAGAAATCATTGATATTTTTTAGAAAAGCAATCATTACTTTTTCAATCTTTTAAAAATAGTAATAATTACTTTTCCAAAAAATCCTGAAGGTGGCTTTGATTTAGGTCCTCTCATTTGGTATCAAGTCAAGATATTCTTGATGAAGGACTAGTCCGTCATCCACCATCAAAACCTAGCCCACATCCAACCCTCCATTCAAGCCCCCTTGCCACATGGCACCCATCTTGCTACCCTCACCTCTAGACTAATGAGAGGAGCACACCGAAGCTCCCCCACATGTGGCTAGGAACCTCCCACCTTTCCTGTTCGAACCAACTTCTGTCCACCACATGTTTTGGTGGGGTCCACCAAAACATGCCCATCCAGTCACCCATGCCATCACCCCCCATCCTTGGACCCACCTATAAAAGACCCTCATTCAGCTATATAAGAAAGAGAATTTTTTGAGAGAAATTTCTCTAAGGAAGAAAAGAAAAGAGAGAAAAGGAAAGAGGAAAGAAATAAAGAGAGAAGGAAACAAGAAAGAAGAGGAAGGAAAGCCACCCCCCTCAGGTCAGTCCCTTCTTTTTTATTATTAGGACCTCTCCTTTCTATAGTTAGGCCATTTATCTAGAAGCTCCAATGGTGGGACATAGGGGAGACAAGTTTGTTCCCTCTCTTTATGTCTTTTTTTGAAGTGTTTGATTGTATGGCAGCCATAACTCCCCCTATGGGAAGAGTTAAGACCCCAAATTTTGATTGTGAGTCACTATCATAGTGACTTACATGTCCACCAAATTCCATGCCTAGAGGAACTCGTTTGACCCATGAAGTGGATCTCACTTACTGTACAGAGGTCTTTTCACACTAAACAAATTGAGCAGTTGAGGATGGCCAAATTTTAATTCCTTCTATAAAAATGATTCTTGGTTGATTCTTTCTTTGTTTATTAGTTAACTAATTTATCTTTTTAAACAAATTTTTGTAGTCCCTTTCATTTTAGTTTTGGTATCTTACCAGATTTTTATTTTAATTATTTTCCTATTGTTTTTGTTATGCATTAGTTTATATAATTCAAGTTATAAGTTAAATAAATCTTAATTTATGCATTGTTTTGCTTTAATTTTTTTTCTAGTAACCTTTTACTATTATTAATATACTTCATGCCAAATTTAGGCTCAACCCCATGAGCATAGGCGTCAGAATGGGTCCCACAACCTCTGGACTTTAGAGGGGTTTGTGTAAATTTGTACAGAACCCAACCACTTTGGAAAATCTAAAGTAGGGTTTATACTTTACAAATGGGGTTGGGGTTTTTCTAAGAGGTATTTGTGTTCATAGCCTACGGCCCTTAAAAACTTCCAGGTCCACTGGGCCCCTCTTGATTGCCCAAAAATGGGAAAAATAGGTTGTTGGATTCAGGCCCAGAACCAATACACCTGAATTTGCACGCCTTTTGTAAATTCAGGCGCATAGTTAGATATCAAGCATACTGACCCAAGTGCCTCAACTTCTCTGTCCCCATGTATCAAGTGGGTCCATAAGGTCCCTTAGGCTCTTTAACCCTTCTGGGAAAATATCCAAACCTCTGATCCTATTAAAGCAACCAGTGGGTCCCATTTAGAGCATTACGCTTGAATTTGCACACTTGTGTAAATTTAAGTGTACCCTAAAGATAAATGTGTACAGTCTGATATCCGGCTTATTGACTTGAAACCCTTTTTGTTCCCTATCCCTATGCATCTAATGGGCCCATAAGGGTCCCTAGGTCTTGAAACCTTTATGGTAAAACCTCGAGGCTTCTAAAACACTCAATGGGCCATTTTTTGTCATACACCTAAACTTTCACTTCTGTGAAAGAGCAAGCATACACTTAAAGATCATGCATATTGTCTGGATAAATTCCTATTTTATCCTTTCTAATAAACCAAAAGTTGGGGATAAATCCCCATGCTTTCAGAATCATAATAAACCTCTGTTCCAACTTCTGAAACACTAATTTGGCCCTTGATCACTAAAGGGACCCACTATGGGACATTCTTAAGTCATATGCCTAAACTTTATTACAAAATAAAATTTAGGCGTACTAAATGCAAGTTCAAGTGTATAGATAGAGAAAGGTCAAAACCAATTTTTTTTTATCTCATTTAATAATATTTGGAAATGTTAAGTCCAAGGAGTCATCTTAAAAAAGTGGGTATTTGTGGTGCGTAAGACCTTCCCAAATTACAACCAAATAGCTTACCCAAAGTCATAAGAATCCTAGACCAGTCTAAGAGTAATTCTAAGCCTAAGGGTCTATCCCAGGTTGCAAGGCCTACACCCTCCCTTTTCCCCTAGGAATGGCGGCATATGTCTAACTCTATCTGTAAATGTCAGAATTGGTGGCGACTCCAAACTAAGCCCTGGCATCCATTGGTCAGGCATCATCCCACGAAGTGAGGGACCATCCAAACCTGTCCCACAATGCCCACACTATGTATGTTTTGATATGATGTTGGTCCCTATATATATATCCATGATGTTTCCTTTGAACTCCATACATTAGACATATAATCGACATGGATCTAAGATTGAATTAATAAGAATCCCTATGACAGTTCCTATTATGGAACATGATATGATTGATCTAAGTGAATCTTATTAAATTGCCATAAGAAATGTGAATGCCTTTGGACTAACATGAAATTAAATATGAGGAAAAGCTTTCTTGACTGATATCAAGAACGATTCAACCATTGAATCCACATTTAGACAATAAAATATGAATCAATGATTGACATTATCAATTGCATTGAACAAAGTAAAGATCTCATATTATGAAAGATCATAAGAACTGGGAATTATCGAAATTTACTTGAACTAATGATCTATATGAATGAAATATGAACAATTGAATATGAAATGTGATTGTATTATGATCGAAACTCATTGAAC